>CAXIVR010000005.1:104063910-104300172 GCA_964035755.1 Teleogryllus oceanicus | reverse complement strand
CACTTAGCTCTAATGACTCATGATTCTTTGCGTGCTTCTCACGGAATTTCAGTAAAGTAACAATTCTCCCGTATCAAAAACCAACCGTCTTTTTAGAGGTATTTTAAATTTTTCATTATACCGCTAGGCACTTCATTGTAATACACAGAGTTTAGTAGCTAACGGAGTTTTTCCCAAATGCAAATGGTTCAGGATAAAACATGTAATTTAGCTAGAAAGGTAAGGTAATTCTTAATGCAACGTCATGCAATTAGTAACTATGGAAGTGGAAAAATATGATTAATTAAGTTACGGAGGATAAAATGTTTCAACATTTTAACTTACACATACACGAAAAGGATAATAAAACCTGCAAAATGTATTAAAGTATTATGTAACAATGAATCCATACCAACTGTGGTTAGCTCGTAGAATTAGTTAAATATTTAAGTGTTATTTAATTTTTCAAGATACCCGAAATTGCGCTATATTATTATTCAGAAATTTTGAGAATCCTGAAGAACGAAAGAGAAATGAAAAACATTCTTCTGTTTTCCATAAATAGTGACTATATAGTCCCTGCAGTTTTTTTGCAGTGTTTTTTGTAGATTTGTGGGTGAAAATTCTAAGAAATCAATTTTCTTATAAAATTTAAGACATTTTATTTATTTAAAATGTATATTGATACGCGATGAAAAGATCATAATGAAGTAGTTACAATCAATCATACGAGTAAATGTGGCAACATTGCACCCCAGGTATTTATTCTTTTAAGTTTACTGGGGGCTTTTTATTATTTAATAGGAAATTTACAGACAATTAGAAACTTGACCCAAATGTGGCAGCCGAAGGCCTTCCTTTAATACCTACATTCTACCGAGTTCTAACCTTCGCCTTCTGGTATTCACCCCCAATGGTCTCTCCATCGCCTCAAAGCCGCGGAAGAGACATAAGGTGGTTGAGGGAAAACCCCTGAAGGGGAAAACCTGCCGTCAGAAGCCGAGAAGCTACTCTATCCGGTTTTTAGACATTATTTATTTGGGCGGGCGTCAGGCATTCTCCTTCCAGTGTTTGGCCTCCACCGCACTGGAAACAAACAGCACCACAGAAAATCGTCCGCACCAACGCTCTGCCCTAACATTTCCGATTCCACTTCCTTGCCCCCTAATGTGCTTTTTTATTTTAGCTTTTTCCCTTTTTATTTTATTTTAATTTAATTTATTTTAATTTATTTAACTTTTTTTAAAAATTTTAAATTTTTTAATTTATATAACTTTTTTTAATTTATTTAACTTTTTTTAAAATTTAAATTTTAATTTTAATTTATTTAACTTATTTTAATTATTTTAAGTTATATATATATATATATATAATATATATATATATATTTTATTGACTTATTTATCTACTTATACTAACAATTGACTACAATTTATAACTTTTATTTTTTTTTTATTTTTTTAAATTTATTTTTTTTGTATGTTTATAACCTAATATAATTTATTTGACTAACTTAATTATTGTTAGTTTATTATTTTTTACATATTTCTCTCCAGTCTAGGCTCTGCTCGTACTAACCACTGCCGTTTTCCCACTCTTAATTTCCGTTTCTCTAGTGGTCCGAACCTTCGAGAAATTTTCCTAATTTTTTCAGAAGTTAGCTCTTTATCCCCCAGAATGTTTTGAAACGTTACGTTCCTATGTTGGGTAAAATTTCCCCTTCCATCCATTTTCCTCTCCAAGTTTGGTCGACTGCAAATTAAGATATGGATCCAGTCTTCCATACCGCAAAGCACACGATGCCATTACCATTCGAGTCCTTTAATCTACGTTTCATCCACTCCCCACCCGAAACCAGCGTATCCTCTTGCGTCCTTTTGCAGTGTGTTTTCGTAACGTTCGCAACCCCATAACGGACTCGGGAATTGCGCAACTAGCGAACGTTTTTCGGGCCCTTGCGAGGATCTCTTGCCTTTTTAAAATCCGAAGTCTATCCGAAAATTTAAATGTTCTATGTCACGTGTTCTATCTCCACATTTCCGGAGAAACGTCTCCAGACCTGAACGTTCCAGTAGCAGTTTAATTTATACGACCAGTAGCGTTGGTTGCTTCCTGTAACTGCACCGAAAACATCTATTTATAAGTGAGTCAGTCTTTTCATCTAATTTAATCCAAAGTTTAATGGGTTTCTTTTTAAAATCTTTCCAAATTCTACACTACCGACCCCCTTTAGGACCCCGGGCATTTGCTGCGAATCTAGAGACTCGAGAATTAATTTGAAATAATCTGTTTGACGCTTTCTAGTCGATCTATCCTATCCACTCCCAATTTCTGCCCCATAATTCATTGCTGGGAGAACTAGCGATTTAAACATCGTCTCGCATACTTTAAAGGCAATCCGGAACCCCTCGCACTGCGCAAACGATTTCTTTGAGCGCAATTCTTCCTTTACTGTGCGCCGCCACTATGTGATTACTCCATCCACCATTCATGGAAATTCACGGCTTTATTCACGGCTTTATTTCACGACTCCATTCACGACGACCATTCACGGCTTTATTTCCACACGACGTTGTATTAGCCATTTTCTCTCCGCCTGCTCATACAAGCAGACGGAGATGATTTTCTTTTTCCTCATGTAATGACGTCAAAACACCTTAGAATTCCCGAACAGTAAATTTTTTATGAAACTTTTCCCCCTGAGGGAAATCACTTATTTCACTGCGAAAGACTAAGTAATTTTCTGTCAACCACTTTTCCTGATTTATGAGTGACCTTTCTCATGTCGAAAATATACGTAGGTGAGTCAAATGAAAACCAGAAAACCGCTGCAGAAAATCGAAAACCGCTCCCATTGCGATCAAACACTGTACGCATGCGCGTGGACTCTCCCGCCCTCCATTGGCGTTGTTCCCGCGTCCCCACGTGATCCAGCGGCGCCATACGGGCAATGCCAATATGGCGGCCTATCTGTTGGATTGATTGATTGATTTTTTCGTGTTTCCGGGCGCGTCAAGTGCTCTGGTCATTAGTCCCGTTCGTGTAGTGCATACTGGGCTAATTCCCTGAGCAGTAGACGCGCCTAGACTCACTAATAAATTAATCAATCGACCAGGGAATGATCAATTTGTGAATTATCATTTTAGCTTTGAAGTTTTTTTTTCTCTGAGTGAATTTCCGCAACCTATCAACCGAAATATCCACTTAGGCTACGTATTTCGAAGAAACCGAATTCCGAAACTTTTCTTCTTCGGCGGTCGTCTCCAGAGTCATTAAGGACCAGTATTCACCTTCCCGCCCACGGGCGCCGCTGCCAGCGCCGCGAGGCTCTCTGGAGGAGCGGCGCCTCCGACAACTAATTAGCTGCGAGTTGGAAGTTCCGTCCCGAGCCGCGCTGCAGGTGTTTGCGTTAATGGGCGGATTACTTTAATTCGACTGCGCGCCGCGCCCGCAAAAGGGCGGCTGACGCGGCCGATTTCAACGCCTCCGTTCCAGCCGCACGGAGCCCTCTCGCGATTGTGGAACCAGCACTTTCGCCTTTGTTCCTTGAGATTTCTTCCCGGTCGGTCGAACGGCCTCCGGACCACATTGCGGCAAGAGCTAAAGGAAATTCTTTGTAGTCATGTGGAGAACGAGATTATTTGTGCGGAATGTAAAGGAAACCATCTGAAATAGGCCTAATTCGATTTGATATGCTTTGCTTTATATGCACACACACACACACACACACACACACACACACACACACACACACACACACTACATGTCGACCTTGCTACGCATAGTTGCCGATGTGAAATTATCTCCAATGTTTTTTACTTTACAATGAGAAAAATAAGGACTCTAGAGTGATAGAAGCAAGCCACAAACACTATGATATCAGTGAAAAGGAATAAAAGTGTGAATGTTGAGTGACTGAAAACCATCATAAGGACTTGGAATGCAATACTAGAAATACATAGCAAATTTTGAAGCAAAATTCAAACTTTTAGGAATTATTCATGAACTCAAATTGCAAGTTGTACCATAACGTTTTTATGATATTTGATTATATAAATAAATTATAATCATGATAATAATTAGAAGATGTGCGTGTAAATATTCTGCATTTAAAAATTCATATATGCAACAAAAATTAAAATTTATAAAAATCCTGGGATAAAACATTTAAAACTATCCCAAAACCTACAGTAAAAATGTTCTCCAATGTATACAGTTTTGAAAACAATATTCTCGAGATTAAATTGCGGCAGGGGCTAAAGGGAACTCATAAAGAATTGTTTTTGGGTATGAAAAGGAGACCAACTGGAATGGGCCCCTAATTGTTTTTCACACGGTTTGCTTTCTTTCTTTTAGTTTACGATACACGTAATTTAGAATACTTTTTCATCAATGGAGACATTTTGGAAATAGATTTAAAATCAAATAAAATAATTCTAAATTGGAGGAAAAGACACATCAAAGAGCTCATTAGTTGTTTTTTTTTTTGCTTTTTAGATTGCAAAATTTTTTTCCCATTTTGAAAAACATCACTGAACAGTTGAAGAATCGATGATTTTGATTCAAACCCAAAATGAATTAAATTTAATCTTTTATTACATCATTTAAATTTGCCCAGAATGGACACAAAAAAAATTCTAATAAAAATAAATTTTTTTTATTTTTAAAAATAATAGCACAGTATTTTTTTCTACACTACAAACTCCTCTCTTCAATCGAGATAAATAAATTCCGTCTGTCAAACATGATAATCACCTTTCTCAAAAATGTTTACAGAACATGCGTTTTCTTAAACCAGTGCGTTTAGTAGAAATCAACAGAGAAAAATTTAAAAAAAAACAGGTTTTTTGGGCGATATCCCCCACTAGCTTTTTTTCTTAAAATTCCCTTTTACTCTTTTATGAATCAGGGTATCAGCAATACCCTTTAAATTTATGTTCAATATTTTCGAGTCTGCTCTGTAACATATCCTCTTGAATTTCATTCCCCCCGATCAAATTTAAAATATTTTTTTTTCTAATTGCCAAAAATGCCCTCTTTGCGGAAAGGTCAAAAAAAAACGAACACCAAAAATTTATTAAAATTTATTTAAAACTCTTACTGGAAAAAATTTGTTTTTTAAAATCAAACATTAATGAAACAATTTTTGCTGTATATTAAAAAAATTTATTAATAGTCTGGGCTATTATTAAACTTAATACAATTTCCGGGTAATATGATTACGGAATCATGAAATGCGTAAAATATGATTCTCCCTTTCGGTTTTCATTTAACTACAACCGAACAATCAATTATTTTCTCTGTTTAATATTTAAGTAAATATATCCCAAAACGTATTTTATTTTCTTCAGAAATCTGATTTTTTGCAATTAAAAACTTCCGCCGTATAGTATCACATAATGAATTCTCTTAATACATACGTTTTTTTTAAATTTTCCCCTAAATATGGACCCCCACACCCACCTGTCACCCCAAATATAACTGATATATTAAAAATTTTTTTTTTTTTAAATAGTGTTTAAATCTTATCACACATAATATTACAAAAAAAAAGAAGTTTTTTAATAACATCAGGGGGGCCCATGTAAATTGCGCCTTTTTAAAATTTTGTGTTTGATTAATTTTTTCAAAATTTCTTCTTTTTTTTTATCTTTCCCCTTTAAATTATATTGAAATTTTTAAGGCTCTACATCTTTTACACATAATATGAATTATATTTGAGTTATAGGATTACATTCATTACCTATTTAAATCCCCCTTTGGAACTGTTTAAGAATATTGGGAAAACAAAAACTTCTAAAAATTTTCTTTCTTGTTGTTTTAAAATTACATTTATCTTTTCTACTTATAACTTTAAAAAAGTTTTATATTTGTGAAAAAAAATAAAAATTTTTTTGTTTAAAGTTTAAAAAATATAAAATAATATAGACTTCTCGGGGGAAAGTGATTTTCAACATCTCACCTTTTTTGAAAAACCTTTTTCAAAAACTTCAATTATAAATGAATACTGGTTTTTGTGAGATCCGACAGGAAAGAAAAACAAAAAAAAAAGTAAACATTCAACTCCCCTGTGTGGTAGTTTTCATATAAGTGGGTGTGAGTTGGGAAGTTAACAAGAAAAGAGGAAAGATCCCCGCGGTCCGTGGTTCGTTCGTTAAATACCCCCACATTTTTTGATCAGGGCAACCACAGGAAAATCCCTGGGTCGGTCTAGTTCTCCATAGACGGGGATGAAATTTACCCCCTCTTCGGGTGTTTAAAACTTTCCATGGGTCTCCCGGGCCTCCCCGTCAGAGCCTGGTTCATCAATTGATATATCCCCACGGTTTTAGTTGCGACGACAGACGATCCGCCCCCGCATCCCGGTCGGCTCCGACTTTTGAAAAAAAACCGTTTCCCCCAATCCTACCAACCGATTGGGGGCTCTTGGGTTAAAACTCTTTTTCGGCCTCATTCGGTCAACCCCTCAATTTCCGGCGAAAACCGCCCGATCTGTTGGGGGGCGGGCGCCTCCTCCTCGTTAACCCAATTTGGGACTCGGGCGGGGGCGGGGGCGGCCGGCGCCCCGGCCTTGAATCTGAAACGGATATTTTGATTTCAGAGGATACTTTACATGAATCTCCTGAGACATTTTCTAAATTTAAAAAAATGGCTCCATCGTTTTTGCTAAACTCTTGTTGTTGAATAGTGTAAACGACGTTTAAGAGAATGATGTAGTTCTTATGTTCGTTTAAAACCCTGAAATTTCAATTTTTTCTGCGTCTTCTTACAACTAAAATATTAAAGAAAGATATTTTTTTACTTAATGAAATCCGTTCCTTAAAAATAAATTTTGAAAGAACAAAGTATACTACTCGCAGTTTCTCGTGATCCTGGAGCTCCCCAGTCTTCGATCAGCCCGGCATAGCATGGCCCGATAGAAAATATGAGCTACACTCGAAACGTCACGGCTCAGTTTGCAGTGCTACCCACCTCCTTCCTATTCAATACGGACTTCCCCTGGTTTGGGTCTCTCTTTCTATCGACCTGTGCGTACCATGTTTCTTCTTGTTACTCAATTATTTCTATAACTATTAATTATTTCTTCAGAATTTAAAAAACTTCCGTTGTTTCTCATAGCTATCTACTCCAAGACGAGTTATTACGCCGAGTTTTCTGTCAATAAAGTTGACAGCCCTGCACTGCCGTGACGTAGACAGAACCCACCTCTCCCGCACCCTCATGAGGAGTATCAAGAAAAGCTGCTCGCTGGTATCTCCATCCATGTCAAGTCGGTTTGCGGGATTATCTTCATTCAGATATCTTCCACGAAAGGTATCGCTCAGTCGGGGACAGCTCAAAACTACCCGGTTGATATCGGCATGGTGTTACTGATGTAGTGCATGTTAGTGTAAGTGAAATTAGAGGATACAGCGAGGAAGAAAGCAAACATAGCGCGTGGTCCGTCCCCATTTGCCGTGACAGACAGAACTCACCTCTCCCCGCACTCCCCGGTTTGGAATACGAAGAAAAAGTGCGCGATTAGTACAATTAAATCGTTTATCTCAGAAACCAGTCAAACGCCAAATTTCTCACGTCGAGAAATGTGAGAAAAAGTGTTCCAATTTTTCAGATTTCAAATATTTTTTAATATTAAAGCAGTTAATAAACGAAAATTTTTCAGGTGAATATGGAATAAGCAATGTATCTAACCTCATGGAACACCGCTAAAGCGCATTTCAAATTTTGGCGTTTGACGGGTTACTGAAATAAGCGATTGAAATGAAAATCCAAAATTTAAGTAGTATATGACTTAGTGTAGGGATCACAGAATTTTGAAAATGTGCACACAATTCACTTTTCATAACGTCATATGGTTGTTAACTGTTTTTGACGTAAATAAATAAATAAATAAATAAATAAATAAATAAATAAATAAATAAATAAATAAATAAATAAATAAATAAATAAATAAATAAATAAATAAATAAATAAATAAATAAATAAATAAATAAATAAATAAATAAATAAATAAATAAATAAATAAATAAATAAATAAATAAATAAATAAATAAATAAATAAATAAATAAATAAATAAATAAATAAATAAATAAATAAATAAATAAATAAATAAATAAATAAATAAATAAATAAATAAATAAATAAAGCGATTGAAATGAGGGGAATGCTTGTGTGGCAGGCGATGCGTCGCTCGGCCGCGCCGGCCTTCAGGCGGGTGCTGACGCTGCCGTTCACGAGCGCCACGTGGTGCTCTTCAGGCTGCTCGCTGGCGGGCGCGGCGGCGGCCTGGCACCTCGTGCACCGCCCGGCGGGGCGGGGCCGGGGCGGGGCCGGGCGCGCTGCTGGACGACACGGCGCACGCCCTGCAGCTGGCGCTCGACCGGCGCGCCGCCCGCGCCGCCGACCAGGCCCACGGCGAAGGCGCGCGCTGCTGCTGCTGCCGCTGGTGGTGGGCAACGCCTGCGGGAGCAGCTGCTCGGCTTCCTGGCCGCGCCGCCGCTGCTCGCAGACGCCACTGGGTAGGCGGCCTTCTTCTTCTCCATTGGTATACTCATCTTCTTTCATCATCCTTTCCTTCTTCATATTCTTCTACATCATCTTCATTCCACCTTCTCCTTCATTCTTTCCTTAGCCTTCATCAATTTCTCCATGATCATCCTTTTCTTCTTCTTCTCCTTCCTTCTTTTCTTCTTCTTCCTCCTTTTCTTCTTCATCCTTACCTTCTTCTATTTCATCCTTTTCTCCATCATTTTCTTCTTCTTCCATTTCTTCATATTTTTCTTCTCCTTCATCATCATCATCATCATCATCATTCATCATCATCATCCTTTTCTTCTTCTTCTATTCTTCTTCTTCTTATCTTCTTGTCTTCTTCTTCATTTATCATCCTTTCCTTCTTCTTTGTCACCATCATGCATGATTTATCATTAATTTCATACGATTCAACATCCTTTTCTTCTTCATATTTCTCTCTTATTATTTTCTATTCTTGTTTTCCTTCAATTTCCATCATTTTACTTTGTAATTCTTCTCACCTCATCTTTTTCATTTTACTTTCTTCTCCTTGTTCCTCTTTCTCGTTCTCAATTTTCTCTTTTTGCGTTTTGTTGCTTCTTCATTTGTCTTATTTTCATGTTTTTTCTTTTCATTTTCTCCCTATTTGATACGTTTTGATAATCTAAAAACTGCTAATATTATTACCTGTATAGTTGGAAATAAATAACCAGCCATCTGAATCATACATCTCATAATACTTGCACCAGAACGCACTAGACGTTAGGGATAATGTAAAATGTTTCCAGCTACCTATACTGGTCCACCCCCATCTACCTAGTCTATTGTTATTTCAGTGATTGAAGAATATGTACACAACATAAAGCAGCGGTTGGGGTTTTTATGTTGTGTACATGATCTTTGACCCACTGAAAACAATAGACTAAACAAATGAGAGAATGTAGCTATAAATGGCTAAATCTATCACAACGTCTGGTGCGTTCTTAAATGCTATTTTCGAAGGCAATATTTATTCAACTGCTCTGAGTAATAATATTGGCAATTTTTAGATTATCAAAAATAGGAAAATGAAAACATAATAAGATTTAATGAAAAATAAATAAAACATAAAAAGAAGAAAATTGAAGCGAAAGAAGAAACGAGAGAAGAAGTAAATAGTGGTGGCGTGAAAGCAAATGACAGAAGGCGAAGAAAGCAGAAGAATAGAAAATAATGAAAGAGGAGCGAAAAATAGTGAAAAGAAAGAAAGAGATGTTGAGTATCACTGTAGTAATGATAAATCATGAGAAGATGGTGACTTAAAAAGAAAGAAGAAAGAATGATAATATGAAGAAGAAGAAGAAGAAGAAGAAAAATGAAATGAAGAAAGAAAGGGGATGATGATGAAAGAAAGTGATGAAGAGAAAGAATGAAGTGAAGTAGAAGAGTATGAAGAAGAAAAGAGATGGAAAAAGAAGAAAGAAGATGATAAGAAGAAAAGAAGAAGAAAAGGATGAAGAAGAAGAAGAAGAAGAAAGGATGATCATGAAAGTGATGAAGGCAAGAAAGAAAAGGAGAAGGAGAAGATGAAAGATGTATGAAGAAGAGAGGATGATGAAAGAAGATGAAATGCTACCAATGGAGAAGGCGCCTACCTGCAGGTCTGCGGCTTGCTGTGCGACTCTCGTTTACCGCGGCACATTACTTACTTGGCGCAACGCTGGCTAAGGCGCTGTGAAGGCGGCGCGGCGCCACGGCTTACCGTTAACCACGCGTCCGGCAACGCGCGCCGGCCCTTGCCGGGCAATGCGCAGTGAGCCACTGCAGCAATCGCTGCCGTGACTGTCAACACCGGCATAGTCTTTGCTCCCTCATTTCAATCCTTTTATTTATTTATTTATTTATTTGTTTATTTATTTATTTGTTGTTGACTATTATTATTTGTTTGTTGTTGTTGTTGTTGTTTGTTTGTTTGTTTGTTTGTTTGTTTGTTTGTTTGTTTGTTGTTGTTTGTTGTTTGTTGTTGTTTGTTTTGTTGTTATTTATTTATTTATTTATTTATTTATTTATTTATTTATTTATTTATTTGTTATTTATTTATTTATTTGTTATTTGTTGTTGTGTCGAAAACAGTTAACTGCGATATGACTTCGTGCTATGAAAAGTAATTGTGCACATTTTCCAAAATTCGTGATCCCCATAAGTCATATCTTAAATTGGATTTTCATTTCAATCGCTTGTTTCGATGACCCGTCAAACGCCAAGGTACGAGAGAAATGCGCACAACATGATGTGTTCATGAGGATCGACCATTGTATTCACCTGAAAGAACACTGGATTATTGGCTGCTTTGTATTAAAAAATATTTGAAATCGAAAGTGGAACTTGCCTCTCACATTTCTCGACGTGAAAGAATGGCGTTGACGATTTCTGAGGATAAACATTAGTGTAATCGCGCCTTCTTATTCCCAAACGAAGGTGCAGTTGCAATCTGGGAATGCGACAAATGAGGCGGACTGCGCGCTATGTTCTTTCTCTTCCTGCTGTATCTCACGCTCGCACACTGACATGCACTACACTGCAGCCGCGGATATCAACGAGGTGGTCGGCTGAACCACACACAAGTGAGAAGATAGCTGAGCAGATGTCCGCAAACCGGCTTGACGTGGTGGAAGATACCGGCAGCAGCTCGCGATGCTCCTCGGCGGGTATGAGAAAGGCGGGTTCTGCGTCGCGACGTCGGCTGTGACGAAAGCTCGTGGCGTAATAACGTCTTCATTGGGCTGGGCTTCAACGGAAGGTAACACCTTCGGAAGGAAAACAACGGAAAGATTTTAAATTCCGGCGTTATAGAAGCGGTGTGAAGAAATATGTTACGCGCAGAGAGACCCAACAGGAAGTCGTATTAGCTAGGAAGGTGAGTGGCACTGCAAACTTGAACCGTGACGTTTCGGTGTGGCTCGCTATTTTCTATCGGCCGTATGCCGAGCGATCGACTCAGAGATCACAGCTTTACGATAATATACTGTTCTTTCAAAATTTATTGCAAAATATGTTTTTCGCGTATTTTAGTTATGAAGACGCCGAAAAATTTCAATTTCTGGCTTCCCAAAAATGAGGTTTTAACAACGTAAGAATACGTATTTTTTTTAAATGTTCAGCGAAACATATTTTTAAAAAGGCGATGAACTCTTTTTAAAGGCTCAAAACCAGGTAACTAAATAAGTAGCTCCCCCAAAAATCAAGAATATCGGTTTTCTGATCGGTGAATTCATCGGTGTTCACGGAGAGACGAGGCGTTTAATGTTCTGCAATGGCTGGAGCTTCGATAAGCTGGCGTAGTTGGCTACCAGGCTGTGACGCCAGACGCTTTTCTATGTTGGCGGCCTTTATTCGCTGCTCGTGCACGGTAACCTCTAACTGGTATCTGCCGAAAGTTCGACGTTTTCGCGCGTCTGCGCTTCGAACGTGCAACTTTTTCTGCTGCGTCTCAGCAATCGAGCCATGAAAACGACATCTGTTATTAGAAAGAAGTACTCTTCCACCATGTTTAACCCATTCCTTTGTGTGTTTTTCTGCTGAAGGCTGTGCTGTTGAGAGCACAGCAGGCTGCCGTGGGTGAGTTTTCGTCCCCATTTGTTGTGTTGTGTTGATAACATAAGTATTGCTTTCGAGCAACAAGAGAAGATTCTGGCACGTTACTACAAATCCGATCTCGAAACACGAACCTTCACGTGTTTCATACAGAGCAAGTATTCGTGCCGTTTTATTGCTACGAGCAGCAATTCTGAATTTGAGAAATTGTCTGTATTTTACTGCCACAATGCTGCGCTTTACTAACAATGGCAATACTCATACAGACCCGATGGGTGGAACGGTGCTGTCAACGACAATCCTCTTGTGTGAGCTGCACCGATAGCATTATAGCGAAATCGCATCATCGTTATCCCCGAGTTTGCTGTGAGCGCTCGCGGGCGCGTGTTGGCTCGCCCTGCTGACTGGTCTGAGAACGCTGCTCGGGTGCGCGCCGCCGAGTCTTAAAAATGCTCACGTTGTCTTCGTGTACGTCACTCTGCGTTCTGATGAACTCCGTTAGCGCGTAATGTTTCTTTGAATGCGGTTCTTTAGACTGCTTGAAAACGTGAGTGAACGTTAAATAAGCGAAATTCGGCTGCAAACGAATGCAAAACTGTGCGGCTTACTAAATGATCCTTGCTAAATGTTCGGTAACGGCGAAGGCAGATAAAATGACGATGGCTATATGAATAATTGTTAAACTGCCTGACATTCACTTCGTGTTGTTCTTACAGTCTTGTCTGTCCGTTAATTGAAGTTAGTTGTTGTATTACATAGCGAAGAATACGTGCTTTTTTTTTTTCTGACATTTGTCTGTGATGTAGAATATTTGTGAAGGAAACTAACATTCATTTCCGTCCAGTGTCTGTGCCATATTTAACGAGTAATCAAAGAACAGTGGTTATCATGTTCGAAGAAACGCGCCGACCAGCTGCTAATGAATCACTATTCCTGCTATAGGTGAGCTTGAAGTGAACGTAGTGCGACTTTATAAACATATTTATTCCCCATCAGTGTTCCCATACTATGTCAGCGAATCGAGGATGTGTATGTTGACTGAACTTGTAACCGCCTTGTTGCTTGTCTCGAATCTGAATTTTTAAGAAACAAGTAACATGTGTACGATGACTGATACTACAAGCTGCAATCTTTTTCCTCGACTACCGTCTGTCTTTAACATCTTCTCTTTCATTTACTAACAACTCATCTTTTGTGTGTAATGTACATTGAAGATCCTCTAACATTACTCTATAATTATGGCTATATCACTATAGGCTAAAATGATAAAAATCTGTTTCTAAATTTTTGTTCGTACAAACTCAAAATATTTTAACACTAAAATATAGGCCTCTATTTTGCATTGAAATCGTTATATTTCCTTTATTCTGGACAAGAGTAATTTAATGAATACACAGAACATATGTAACCACTTTCCCACTCCAGCAATTCCTGAATATTCAGTGTTTTCCTATAGCAAGTCATCTTCGGTATTGACGGTATGGAAGCTGTCACTTGTGCATTCGCTAAATGACCAAAGTTTTTCAGAAAATAAGGTGATTTATTAACACTAGAATATTGCCTACACTACATAATGCTACGCCCAAATGTACTACGCAGGAATGTGCTACGCTTACACTTAAAGTGCAAACGCCGTACAAGTATGTCTACTCTGAATAAATGCGTAACGCGCGTTTTCTGAATGCCACGATTGGTCAACTGTAAGTATCGGCTTTCTGTGATTGATTGATCGTGTTTCAGGCGTCAGCATTAGTCCCGTTAGTGTAGTGTCTTTCTCGAGAAGATAACATTGCTGAATGATGGATGCATGGCCTATCGCTGAAGTTCCCCCAACCGAGACTTTCTTCCAGCGAAAATCTACGCCGGGAGAAGCTCTAAGTTGATAATAAATATGTAATAGTGTAGTGCATGGCTCCTTCTAAATGTTGATGGCGAAGAGAAAATAGGACAGGAAGAAGACAGTGCTCCGGCCTGCCTGGGGTGATCGGAGAGAACCACGAAAAAACGCCGATCGCGGCTGGCCAGCGATGCTCTCCGGACTTGGCGACTGAATTAGAACAGTTGAAAGCTGGTGTCGAAAACTGGTGTCGAAATTCTGCCGCGCGACTACAGAACACTCCCAGTCGAAAGCGCTGCGTCGGGTATGCGCTGATGATTTGACTGTTCTGTCATGATTTGAATGTTGCTGCTGAATTTTCTGGAGTATGTTGACTTCATGTGGATGAAGCTTTGCGAATGCAGACACGTAGACGCAAAAATCTACACATTTTCCACCTGCTTGCGTTTTATCGTCAGTATATTTCATAGATTTTTCTTGAACTATAATTGTGGCGTTGTCCTGCAGGTGAAAACAGGCTAAAGCCGACGACGATCGTGGCGTCGAGTTCAGATTTATTGAAGTGCGCTTTGATCTTAGTACCGTTTCTGGAGTAAACGTCGAGGACACAGTTAAATGTTATTTTCCTGTGTTATCGTCGCTTTATCCACTTTTTCAGATCGACTATAGATCTGACTAGAAGAAGAAGAAGGCTTTCGGTATTGACCATCGCGTTCAAGTTTCTCATCGGAAATGACGAGAATCGTGCCAGCTCAATTGTGACGATGACATGAGAACCTTTCTGAAAAGTGCGTGTCATGTACGCGATCTTTAAACTCGTAATGATGAATAATGTTACTTTGCTCGTATTACAATAATTGAGACATTCCCAAATAACCTTTCTGATGGTTGATATGTATTACAAAACATATATACAACGCGAACAAAACGTGAGGGGCTGAACGTCTCTCACGCTATTATCTTGTTTATAAACGATTTATTGTTTGTGGAACATCTGCAGTGAGCCTGTTGTAGTTTACGTGCTGTTGAACATGTTCGGAAAACATTGACGGCTTGAGATTTAAATATCGTATGGTGGCATGGTAAATATTCAAACCAAAGTAGACAATGTTCAAATGAATTTGTGATTTTTACGCTCGGGAAGGAAGGTGACCGGGCAAGCTAATTACTATCTTAGAACAAATTTCCATGAATGTTGGTGGAAGTAATCACATAGTGGCGGCACTGTCAGAAGAATTGCGCTCAAAGCTCGTTGCCCAGTGCGCCAGGGTGCAAAGGTATTATGAAGACATTTTAAATTCCAGCAATAGTATGAAGTGAACCAAAAAGCCCGGGGGAAGATGAATGAAATAGATCGACTGGCGCGTCGGCTGGTATTTCAGGTGGTGTCGGAGTCTCTAGATTGCGGCAAATGCCGAGTCCCGTGTAGTGGCGAATTTGAGCCTGTTTTAAATGAAACCCATTAGCTTTGGTTAGTGGCAGTGGTGAACGACTCGCGCAAAATAGATGTTTTCGGAGATATATTGAGGCGCAACCAACGCTTACTGGTCGTATAAGGTGCGCTGCTGTGAAGACGTTTCTCCGGAAATGGTGAGAACAGAGGAACACGCTGACATGAACATTGGTCGGATAGACTGCGAACATGAAAACGAAGTCTGGCGAAAGCCGTTAAGCCCAATTATACGCGGTCGTATGGTGCGAGCGCGTTGCGTAGCACTGCAAGAATACGCTTGGTTAGAAGTAATCTGCGTAATTAAGGGTCGAATGAATATTTTATCTGTCTTTTACTGTGATATGGATCACTGTCATACAATTTGCAGTGCGACCAGGCTTGGGAAAATGGATGAAATGAAATTGCTTCAACAAGGTAACTTCGCCCAAACATTCACAGAGGATAAAAGAGCCTTCATGAAAGGAGTAGGAACATTTCTCCGGAGCATTCAGTTACTAGAAACGAGAGAATGAGAGTGGAAAAACAACGATGATTACGAGCAGAAAACAAACTGAAGAAATATGTAATAAATCAACAAACAACAATAATTAAGTTAGTCGTAAGTATGTTGGAGACAATGTAAACAATACAAAAAAGTAAAATAAAAAATAAAACAAAGATTATAAATTATGATCAGTATTAAAATATAAGTAGACAAATAAGTCAATAAAAACTATGCTATATATCAACATATATATATATATATATATATATAAGCCAACTTAAATAAGTGAAAATAAGTTAAATAAATTAAAATTAAATTAATTTAAAACAATTAAATAAATTAAAATAAGTTATATAAGTAAAATTAAATTGATAAAAATAAGTTAAATAAGTAAAATTATTAATCAAAATAAGTTGAAATAAGTATAGTAAATTAATTAAAATAAGTTAAATAAATTGAAAATAAAATGAGGTAAAATAAAGCAAAGAAACAACAAAAAATAAAGCATTAGGAGCGAAGGAAGTAAGGAATCGAAATGTTAAGGGCAGAAGACATTGATGCAGACGATTACGTGGTGCTGTTTTTCGGTGCGATGAAAACAAACACTGGAAGGAAAATGCCTGACGCCCGTAAATGTAAATAGTCTAAAAACCGGATGAAGCTGGCATGTCTTTCGGCGGCAGATTTTCCCCCTTCGGGGATTTCGGCCATGCCTTATGGTCTCGTTTCACTGATAACTGAACGATCGTTTCATTGAAGTGAAGCTGAAGGCGAAGGCTCGGTAAATGGCAAGGCACTTCGAACTAGCCGCATTGAATCAGAGGTTTCTAATTTGGCTTCAACAATTGCCTGTTGAAATAAAATGAAGTAATGAAATACGCTATATAAAATAATCGGTATGAAATCGTGCTATAAATGATTATTTACTCACCATTGGCGTTATGATTTACAATGATGAGGACGAAGTTTCGAAATTCTGAGCTTTTATCTCCCATGATCTTTACTTTACGCCCGTGATACACACAATATTTTATTTTGCTTTTATTTAATGTTCCGATTTATGACTAACTAACTAACGATGTGCTACTTGTCTCAGTTTATCTTTCGCTATTTCCTTTCCGTCATTTCTTTGATTAACTTCACCTGATAATTCCGTAAGAAATGAAGCGTCATTCAATTGACACAAATTCGTAACCACGATCCTCTCGAACCGAACTAGATATGCGTCAGAACAAGTAATAACGTGTCGGTAAAAATTCACTGTGTTTGTGAATTGAATGTGTTCCGTTATTAACAATTGTTCAGTACCGGGACAATTATAAGGCGATTAAAAAGACAAATCAAATGAGTAATGTACTGCTTTTATCTGGCCTCATAGTTTATTGACAATGTTCTACTTTGCATGTGATTTACTTAATTAATTTTGAGCATAAAATGAATAAAAGCAGTTTGAAAATAGAGATACAAACACTATAGTGACTTGCCGCAATATTCTAAAGAAAAGCGCAAGTATTTGCTATTAAATGACAGCAATTATATGTGAGAGAATCCCCTGAAACACCATTTATATCGATTTTCATTTAATGGTAAACGAAAGAAACCAACTTAAATACGTGTTTATGGTGTGAAGATCTGAGCCAAATCTTTGAGCGAGCATGATTGTTACAACAAACGACAGAAATTTCTCGAATTATGAAATTGCTGTGTGTTTGTGGTGTGTTTCGCTACTACTGTTTTGCGATGCTGGTCATGACACCCAGCAATAAACTCTCCGAGACCAACCCAGCGAAAGCACTGAAGCTAACAGTTTCTCACTGTTGAAAGTGCGACACCAGAGCGGCGATGAAGCACGAGCGCTCGCTAATGCTTGTCGCCCCACCCAACACGTTGCCTCGCCTCTTTATAAGCGCCGCCGCCTGCTACTTTCGCCCTCGCCTCTCCGCCCTCGCCCTCGCCCTCGCCCTCGCCCTCGCCTCGCCCTTGCCCTCGCCCTCGCCCTCGCCCTCGCCCTCGCCCTCGCCCGCACCCGCACCCTTCTCCTCGCTCTCGGCCTCGCCGTCGTCCTCTCCCTCGCCCTCGCCCTCGCCCTCGCCCTCGCCCTCGCCCTCGCCTCCTCACTCCCTCTGCCTCTCACTCCTCACTCCTCACTCGCCTGCCTCCCCTGTCTCACTCCTCGCCCACGCCCTCGCCCTCGCCCTCGCCCTCGCCCTGCTCTCGCCCTCGCCCTCGCCCTCGCCCTCGCCTCGCCCGCGCCTTCCCCTCGCCCTCGCCCTCACCCTCGTCCTCTCCCTCGCCCTCGCCCCTCGCCCTCCCCTCGCCCTCCCCCTCGCCCTCCCCTCGCCCTCGCCCTCGCCCTCGCCACCGCCCTCGCCTCGCCCTCGCCCTCGCCCTCGCCCTCGCCCTCGCCCTCGCCTCGCCTCGCCACGCCCTCGCCCTTGCCCTCGCCTCGCCTCGCCCTCGCCCGCTCCGCGCCCTCGCTCTCGCCCTCGCCCTCGTCCTCCTCTCCCTCGCCCTCGCCTCGCCTCGTCCCTCGCCCTCGCCCTCTCCCCGCTCGCCCTCTCCCTCTCGCCCTCGTCGCCCTCTCCCTCGCCCTCCCGCCCTCGCCCTCGCCCTCGCCCTCGCCCTCCGCCCTCGCCCTCCCCCCTCGCCCTCACCCTCGCCCTCGCCCTCGCCCTCGCCCTCGCCCTCGCCTCGCCCTCGCCCTCGCCCCTCGCCCTCGCCCTCGCCCTCGCCCTCGCCCTCGCCCTCGCCCTCGCCCTCCCTCGCCCTTGCCCTCGCCCTCGCCCTCGCCCTTGCCCTCGCCCTCGCCCCCTTCTCCTCGCCCTCGCCCTCCCTTCGCCCTCCCCTCTCCCTCGCCCTCGCCCTCGCCCTCGCCCTCGCCCTTGCCCGCCGCGCCTTCTCCTCGCTCTCGCCCTCGCCCTCGTCCTCTCCCTCCGCCCTCGCCCTCGCCCTCGCCCTCGCCCTCGCCCTCGCCCTCGCCCTCGCCCTCGCCTCGCCCTCGCCTCGCCCTCGCCCTCGCCCTCGCCCTCGCCCTCGCCCTCGCCCTCGCCCTCGCCCTCGCCCTCGCCCTTGCCCTCGCCCTCGCCTCGCCTCGCCCTCCCCCCTCGCCCTCGCCTCGCCCTCGCCTCCGCCTCGCCCTCGCCCTCGCCCTCGCCCTCGCCCTCGCCCTCGCCCTCGCCCTCGCCCTCGCCCTCGCCCTCGCCCTCGCCCTCGCCCGCGCCCTCGCCCTCGCCCTCGCCCTCGCCCTCGTCCTCGTCCTCGCCCTCGCCCTCGCCTCGCCTCGCCCTCGCCCTCGCCCTCGCCCTCGTCCTCGCCCTCGCCCTCGCCCTCGCCCTCGCCCTCGCCCTCGCCCTCGCCCTCGCCCTCGCCCTCGCCCTCGCCCTCGCCCTCCCCTCGCCCTCGCCCTCGCCCTCGCCCTCGCCTCGCCCTCGCCCTCGCCCTCGCCCTCGCCCTCGCCTCGCCCTCGCCCTCGCCCTCGCCTCGCCCGCCCCTCGCCTCGCCCTCGCCCTCGCCCTTGCCTCGCCCTCGCCCTCGCCCTCGCCTCCCCCTCCCCCTCCCGCCCTCGCCCTCGCCCTCGCCCTCGCCCTCGCCCTCGCCCTCGTCCTCTCCCTCGCCCTCGCCCTCGCCCTCGCCTCGCCCTCGCCCTCCCGCCCTCGCCCTCGTCCTCGCCTCGCCCTCGCCCCTCGCCTCCTTCTCGCCCTCCTTCTCCTGCGCCCTCGCCCGCCCTCGCCTCCTCGCCCTCGCCCTCGCCACGCCTCCCCTCGCCCTCGCCCTCGCCCCTCGCCCTCGCCTCGCCCTCGCCCTCGCCCTCGCCCTCGCCTCGCCCTTGCCCTCGCCCTCGCCCCGCCTCGCCCTCCCGCCCTCCCCCCTCGCCCTCGCCCTCGCCTCGCCCTCGCCTCGCCTCGCCCTCGCCCTCGCCCTCGCCACCGCCCTCGCCCTCGCCCTCGCCCTCGCCCTCGCCCTCGCCCTCGCCCTTGCCCGCACCCGCGCCCTTCTCCTCGCTCTCGGCCTCGCCGTCGTCCTCTCCCTCTCCCTCGCCCTCGCCCTCGCCCTCGCCCTCGCCCTTGCCCGCACCCGCGCCCTTCTCCTCGCTCTCGGCCTCGCCGTCGTCCTCTCCCTCGCCCTCGCCCTCGCCCTCGCCCTCGCCCTCGCCCTCGCCCTCGCCCTCGCCCTCGCCCTCGCCCTCGCCCTCGCCCTCGCCCTCGCCCTCGCCCTCGCCCTCGCCCTCGCCCTCGCCCTCGCCCTCCCCCTCGCCCTCGCCTCGCCTCGCCCTCGCCCTCCCGCCCTCCCCTCGCCCTCGCCCTGCCTCGCCCCTCGCCCTCGCCCTCGCCCTCGCTCTCGCCCTCGCCTCGCCTCGCCCTCGCCCTCGCCTGCCTCGCCTCGCCCTGCCCTCGCCCTCCTGGTGCACACGTCCCACGTCCGCCTATTGTCGTAAATCATGGTTTTATGAAATGTACACAACCCTTTACTCCCTTTCTATAAAACAAATAAAAATTACTTTTATGCTGGAATGATTGGAAGGCGTTGTCATTATCCAACAATAAATTTATTCCACAAATAGCAACCGATGGCTTATGCATCATCATCCCCGGTAAACATCTTAAGAAATGAAAGAAGAAGAATTAAAGAAAGGAAAGAAAGAAGGGGACGGAGAGTTATATCTTTATGTTTCTACGTAACGGTGCCTATATGTATTGTATAGAAGTGGATGATTTGAGAGGAAAATGGTCTGTTCGAAAGAGTCCATAAAAATATCTGCAAGGAGAGGAGAGTGGGGTGAGCCCATGGGGATTCCTGAGTTTGTCTAGCAAAATTTATTGTCAAAAGTGAAGTAATTTTGGTCCATGCATAGGTTGAAGAGATTTTGGAGTTCACTTTTGACGAACGGGTATCGGACATGATGTTGTCTAGTAAGTTTACGTAGTAGTACTTTGCAATCTGAGGAGTCAGGTACTAGGAAGAGATTCTTTATGTCAAATGGAAACAAGTTTTGCATAGGGTGGAACGAGAATCTGTTATCTTTTCTGCACTAGATCTAGACTGTTTTTACAGAATATGAAGGTTTGAACTGGATGTGTTTATGGAAGGTTATTTAATTTCTGGGCGAGTTTGTGAGTTAAAAGTGTTTGTGTGCAGAACAGGTCTGACGGGGGTATTCTCTTTGTGTAATTTGGGCAGGCCATAAAGCCTCGGAGGAGAAGGGTTAGATGGTATGTATTGTTTGGGATAGGGAAACAATGCTTGAGAATTGTTAAGTTCTTGTTTAAGCTGACAAAGATACTTCTTAGTAGGATCATTGGGAAGTTGTTCGATCTTGTTGTCGTTCAAAAAGTCATAGATTTTGTCATTGTATTCTTGTCTGTCCATAACCACTACAATGTTGCCTTTGTCTGCTTTAGATATGATTAAGTTTTCCTGTGTAACTTTTTTGGCGAGTTGTTGCGCGTGTTGAAAATCAAAATTTACTGGGTTTTTGTGCACTATGGTGGATTCTGTGTGGTTTGTGATGGTGTGAGCTAGGTTGTATTTAGTCTCAACGGAAATATTTTGGAAATTGGTATTAGTGTCTGCTTTGACACATAACTGTTTAATGTGTGTGTTATTAAGGGGTGTGGGAGGACAGTGTTTGAGGCCCTTGTTTAGAAGAGACATGTCCTGATTGGATAATAGAGTAGATGAAAGATTACTGACGCGGGGGTGGAATTGATGAGGCATGACCTCACTTTGGGAAGCATTACTATTATTTGAAATTTGGTGGGTGGCTTGAAAACTAGTATTAGAGTGGCAGATAAGGCGGCTCAACTTACCCTTTTGTACGTCTTTCTTCTGGGGATGATGGTGAAGACTCGTCCTCGTACTGTATCTTCACGGCTGTCCATTAGTAGAGGATGTAACCGGAATGTAGTTCCTGTTGTAACCAGTATTTTGAAGTGCTGTTTCGTCCGAGCGGCGCTCCATCTCTTCACTGAATCAATATGCACAAATCCCACACCTCACCACTGAATCAATATGCGCTTTTATAACATCTAAATCCTTGTCTTCGTCAACCGGGTTGTGATATGCCGTTAACGACTTTATATATTGAGTTCGCGAAATCGATCCTCTACTGAAATCGAGAATAATTTACTATTACTTCAGGAAGTTGTATATATTTTAATTATTCCCTATTATTTAGATTGTTACTGTCTAGTAATAACTACATAGCATTCTGACATAAAACTGTGTACGAATACCGGCTATTTTATTCCGTTCTCTTTTGACAGTGATATTAAGCGTACTCTACCTCGCTTATGACATCAAAACACATGTGCATACATAACAAAAGAAAAAACGAACACAAAGTACCATTTGAAAAATTATCTACAATTATTTCCAACATTCACTCGAGTGCACTCTACCAGTTTGAATAATTGAACTAAGGCCATGTCTTTTCCTAATGTGAAGTGTACAATCAGCCATACCATAAATTTTGATGACTGAAAACAAAAATATGTTTTTAAATTTACCATTTTGTTGCACGACGATTGGTTACCACTGCTGCCCACATTCCGACTATTTCAAATACGAAATCATAACATATTCAGTGCTTCGTTAATATTTGGAACTTCGAAACTAACGCGATGCGTCCACTACGAAGACTCGAGATCATGTAAATAAAACTCCATACAACTTAAAACCACTCGATGCGCTCATACGAGTCAGACACCTCTAAAGTTTTGATTCTACTCTACCGCGTAATTTAAAACAAAAAGACAACTCTTCTCTGAAAATGTGACTCTTTTTACCGTTTTTAAAAAATCATATTTAAAGCTTTTTAGCGTTATCAATTCCTAAATATATTCAAAGATAATTTTAATGTTAATGCTACCTTTTCAATCGCTTATTTTGTTATTTTAATACATTATCGTTCGTCACGTTGTGAGAATATTCGACTGTCTCATTCCTTATATGGAAAATTAATTTATTATCACGGAAATATTTTTATTTACGAAACATTATAAGGTTGCAACGTGTCATTATTTGTAAATATGTCCTGATTTCATTTATTGACATTCTCACAGTCTATTTTGGGCACAGTTCTTTAGAATATCAATAAATTATAAAACACAACTTCCACTCATGCACCTTCACATGTTTTCGTTATTGACATACGAAAATAGTGTTTTTTAGTCCTAATTCAATGTTTCTGTATTTACTTTGGACGCGTCTGAATAGACCGTCACACATGCCTACACTCACACACTGATACGCCACGTCTAATCTCACGCCCGCTCTAATAGTCACGCCCACGTGCATGCCTACACTCGTGTTCACACTCACGTTCACACGTGCGCCAACTGTCGCCATCCCACGTCCGAACTCCTCTCGGAAGTACGCCCGCTCACGCCCACGCCCACGCCCACGCTCCCGCCCACGCTCACGCCCACGCCCGCTCACGCCCTCCGCCCACGCCCACGCACCGCCCACGCACGCTCACGCCCACGCTCACGCTCGCACGCACGCTCACGCTCACGCCCACGCTCACGCCCACGCTCCCGCCACGCTCACGCCCACGCTCACGCCCACGCTCACGCCCACGCTCCACGCCCACGCTCACACCCACGCTCACGCCCACGCTCACGCCCGCTCACGCCCACGCTCACCCCACGCTCGCGCCCACGCTCAGGCTCACATTTATGCTCATGCTCACGTTGACGCGCCCATTCACGCTCAGGCCATGATCATATACATCACGCCCTGTCACGTGCGCACTAACAGTTACGTTGAAGCACACGCTCATACTGACAATTTTCCCTCATTAACTTACGTGTACAGGCACTATCTTGAACACACCTCCAAACTTATGCACACAGCCATGCTCATGCCCAAGCCTGGATGACGATGATGCCCTCGCTCAAGCCCATGCTGATGCCCGCATTTAGGCCCCAGCTCACGCACTCGCTCACGCACATACTCACGCTCGGGACGATCACGCCCGACCGCAAGCCTGCTTTCACGCCCCGCATGCCCGCCAAGGCGCGCGCCCAGGGGCGCGACATTGTACCTCCGCCCACCGACACCTGCGCGATCCGCGATAAATTGGGCGGTGCGGCGCGAAACCGAACCCAGAGATCAGGCCGTCAAACAACGACGCGGCCGCCACGCGCGCGCGCGGGGGCGGAGGCGGGAGCAGGGCGCGGCGAAGCTGCCCGCCCCAGAGACGTAATCCCCTCTCGCGGGCCCCGCCTCGCCCCGCCTCTGTCCGCCACCACTTATTATTCCGCGCGTCACGGCCGGCAACGCGCAGACCTGCGAGCGGAACCGGGAATAAACTGCCTGCCGGGCGATTTCGAATTTAATGAAAGAACAACTGAATGGGATCTGCATTGTTGCTGGGGGCTCTGTGCCTGGGATATCCATGTCAGGAGAACGTCAGCGGGGTTGGACCATGGTGGGGGGTGGGAGGAGCTTGCAAGCGGGATGGCCGTCGTTGGGGACGGGAAGGGGGCAGGGCCGAGTGAAGACCGAGTGGGGCAGGGCGTCTGAGTCTCATTCAACTCCACCCAAACGCACAAAGCTGTCGGAGATGGTGATTTGTTGAGATAATGATGAATCACGAGAAGCACAATTAACGGAGGTCGATCGCAGGTAATTGGGAAGGTAGACCGTGGCGGAGGAAGACGTACGTGGAAGGTGGAAGATATTCAAAGCTGCGAAAAGAGATTTGCGCGTGCGGAGAGAAGCGTCAAAAGGACGAGGCGATGTCGAGACGGGGTGTATCCCTATACTTCTAAGCTTTCCTGCAAGGAGATGTACGTAAAATAGTGGCTTTTTGGGTCTTTTAGGGAAAATAAAAATAGACAGCAAACAGAACATAAGATTATGATTATGATTGATTATGCAACAGGAGTTGCTAATGTCATCATATGTAATATTATAATATTTTCAACAGGAAAATGATTTAATATTTTAGTAATTAAAATTATTCGTTTGATTGTTTAGTGAATGTTCACGATACGAATGTAAAATTACTTTTGGTAATTTATGGATATATAATAAAAATATTAAATATCTTTGTGATGAAAAATTTCATCTTTGGTTAGAGTGCAGCATCTACTAGATATTTTTTGAGAATATATCGCTGATAATACTAATGTTGCAAACACTAAATTGTTTGTTTTGCGATTAGTGGAACAATATCTACTTTAAAAAGATTTCTTTAAATATTTAAAGTCATTACGGTTTCCCGAGTTTTCACTGCAATATAATAAACGTATTTTAATATTTTCGTTTTCAAAAATCTTCTTAAAGCCTATTTGTCAGCCTTCAGAAAGCTTACAAAGACTTTTTTCTTAGTACTATTCACTTTCCTTTGTAACTATTGAATCGTTCCCTTAGATTCGCCTTCTGTTTGCCGTTATCGGCAATTTCCTTCTCTCATTCTCGTTCCTCTATAGCTTGTTTACGACTCACATACACGTTGCAACAACATTTCAGGGCATTGTAGTTTTGCTTAATTTCCTAAACTGTTGAACGCTTTTAGGAATGGTTTAAAGGTTTTTGCAGGCAATCTATTCCAATCCTTATCGTTCGATTTGTGTAACAGAATTTCGCGACATCTCTGCGGTCTTAAATTTATTTCGTGCCTATACACATATACCAAATACACATAGGTGATTCAGTACCAGGCTTGTCTAACCCACAAAGTCGTGAAGTCCCTTATTCCTATAGTATGCCTTGAGTGATGCTCTTTTGGTAGCATAATTTTTAACTTTGTGAATAAGATGCATCCATGAATGAATTGGCTCAAACAGACAGTGTGAGCCAATAGGCTATCGATTCATTCACAATGATTATAATGTGATAGTTATACAACTGACAATTCAGAGCCATGCTGATGAGAAAGGCTTTTACGAAGTATGAAATTGGATTAGGCAATTCTGGTACTGATCTGCTCCTTATATCCACTCATGCAAAAATACATTCAACATTGTACAATCAACACGTTACGTAACTCACGTGTTCTGCTACCAGTCCAAAGCGCTGGTCTTCAGAAGGTCTTCAAGTCTTCGTCCGTCCATGGTCGGACCAGAGCACTGTGCTTCCGCCAGCAATCCTTACAGCCCTCCCGGCGGCCACCCGCAATTACGCGTGCTGATCTTCATCTGGCGGAATTAAAACGCAGGGCCCCGCGCCGCGCGCTGTAATCTATGCAAATCAGCGCCCGTTATTTCCTCACATGTAATTTTTGTGTCGCCCCTGTGTTTGCCGCATCAAAAAATGGAATCTCGAGTTACGAGACACCTGACCCAGATCGCCCCCTCCCTCCCACCGCCGCGGCGAGCAACTTAAATCCCCCGGAGATCGCGCCGCTACTTTTCACGTCCCGCGGATCCCCGTGTTTTAAGTTCCCATCGCGGGCCTAAGCCAGGTCTGATCAGGGGATTTCCGCCCACATGAAAAACTGTTTCGCGTCGGCGTCCGCGACTTGGATTTGAATTTCCTCCTCGAGTTCGAAAGTGGAGTCCGGATCGGACGCGAGCGAGGGGAGATCTCGAATCCGAGATGATGTTTGGCCGCGGGGATCGGAGGCGAATGAGATTCTTTGTAAGTCTGAGCGCTCTATGACAAGGGCCTCCAGTTGACGCCAGGCTCATCGGTTGAGAGACTTCAGTGGCGTCTTCGCCCGTCCTCTCTACCGATCACGTGGACACGGATACCGCTGTGACCTCACCACACCCCGCCTTACCCCGTCGTTTCTTGCCGCCCTTCACCGCCAGCTCTCCCGCCACAGCACTCACCAACTCCATCCCGTCCCGTCTCACTGCGCCTACCCAGCCTGTACACGCCCCATTCCGCCCCTCCACGCCCCCCTACACCGCCTGGTCACTCACCAATCTCGTCTCTTTCTCCCCACCTCTCCTCGCTCATCCTTCTATTCCCGCCTAATCCAGATAGTCCCAGCCCCCAGCCGTACCTGCGTACCACCCGCTTGCCCGCCGTTACAGTCTTCGTGATTTCTCTACAGTTTTCAACGTTTCTTCGCTGCGACCATAGGACATCGGTTCCGTCACACCCGCCGTGTTCACCTTTACTTTGCCCTCTCTTTGCCGCTGGCTGCCGCCGCCCTCCACCCCTCCCACGCCTGGTGATTCTCCCCTGCCCCGCTCTACGTGCACGCTCCCACTCCTCCCCTCCCCTTCGTCTGCACCGGCTCGCTCTGTCAATTCCCGCCCGCCCTTCTCTCCTTGTGCTCACCTCGCCATCGCCCTCGCTCTCGCCCTCGCCCTCGCCCTCCTTCGCCCTCGCCCTCGCCCTCGCCCTCGCCCTCGCCCTCGCCCTCGCCCTCGCCCTCGCCCTCGCCTCGCCTTGCCCGCACCCGCCCTTCCCCACGTCTTCGCCCTCGGCCTCGCCTTTGTCTCCGCCCTCGTCTTCGCCCACGCCCTTGCCCTCGTCTCCGCCCTCGTCTTCGCTCTCGGCCTCGCCCTTGCGTTCGCCTCCGCCCTCGTCTTCGCCCTCGCCTTTGCCTTTGTCTCCGCCCTCGCCTTTGCCCCCGCTTTTCCTTCGCCCACCCTCGCCCCACCTCGCCCCAACCCGCCCGTGGCTCGGCAGGCCTCCGGCCATGCAGGTCGCGTCGCGAAAACTCAATGTTCTCGTCCCTCAGCCCCTACCACTCCGTCTTTTGTGTCCCCACTTCCTCCGCACTCCCTGACCTACAATACCCTCGCAGTGCTTGGATTCATTGCCATCTTTCATCTTGCTGGGAAGAATCACCTGAACCCAATTCTCGTATTACAAAGTTTCCAACAATTGGAAAGTTAGGTTATTGATAAAAGTATATTTTCTGTTGAAACTTGGAAGCACATAGGTAAAGAAAATATCAATATATCATATAATTTTTGTAAATTGTATTTTTGTAAAAGTTACTTGATATATCGCTATTTTTACTTCCTTGGCTGTAGTAGATTTTTTTCCGGGAAGGAGGATAAATTAGCGTTTTATCCGGTCCAGGTGATAGATGGAACTTCAATCAATAAATGAGATTCTCCGAGTCTAATTGCTATTATAAAAGTTCTTGTAAGTTCAGAGAAAATAAAGAATGGTGTCAAGCAGACAGAAGAATTATTTGAAATTAAAATTGTCATTTGGCTTTCTAGTGACAACCTGTATCGCATGCGATTGGGAAAATTTGCACGAATCGTAGGTTTCTCGCTTGGACTTATTATGGCCGACTCAAGGGCCATCGGCAGGCCCTTTTCGCGCAGCGGTTTAGCCATCGCAACACGTGGCGGACTGCAGAACCTACCATAAGTAGTGTCCACACATATTTCAGATTCAATTTGTTCACTCAAATAATTAACTTATAATCTATGATTCGTTCGGTATTTATTTTTTCCTTAAGTGTGCATGCTGAGAGGAGTCAAAACGCATGGTCAGACGGAAGAGCACGCCTCATCGTCTGAGTCTCGCCACGTAAAATAAGGCTATTCATTCATTCATTCAAAACAATGCACTGAAGAGACTGGTGGAAAGGACCATAAGTTCCACACAACATTTCTCCTCACGAATAAGATACTCGCTATTTACTTGAATTCAGAATGTGCTATTTCTTTTAGTTTTTGCACCAGAACGGTATGTTTAAATTATTTTATACTGTGAACGATACTTATATCTTACGATCTAACTAGTCATAACCGAAATCGCCTATGTGGTGATAAATAAAATCAACATTTTCCCCCTTTTCGGTCGGGCAGCTGTGTGTCCTTTGTCTGCCAGCAAGTCCTGCATGAGAAGCATTGCTCTATTTCCACCTGAGCGATTTTGTTTCATGTTTTGCTCAAATTACATTATCGGTTGGATATAAACATCACTAACGAAACAAACAGAATTTCGTTCGCCTGCAGTGATCACAGTGACATTTTTATTTTGTTCGGGAAAATGTAGCTGCATCCGCGCGTGGCAGCCAGAGAGAATAAACCTGCGATCTGGTTGGCGGGTGATTGGAGCGGACGTGTAGTGAGGCGCGGACTCGCGGTGTTGACGTAACTCCAGCCCTCGCCAGATCCGCCCAGCCCCGCCCCGCCCCGTCCCCGCCCAGCCCCGCCCGGCCCCGCCCGGCCCCGCCCGCCCCGCCGTCCCCGCCCGGCCCCGCCCATCCCGCCCGGCCCCGCCCCGCCGCCCGGCCCCGCCCGGCCGCCCGGCCCCGCTTTCGGCCCGCCAGCCCCGCCCGGCCGCCCGGCCCCGCCCGGTCCCCGCCCGGTCCCCGCCAGCCCCGCCCGGCCCCGCCCATCCCCGCCCGGCCCCGCCCGGCCCCGCCCGGCCCGCCCGTCCCGCCCGGCCCCCGCCCGCCCCGCCCGGCCCCGCCCGGCCCCGCCCGGCCCCGCCCGGCCCCGCCCGGCCCCCGCCCGGCCGCCCCGCCCCCGCCCGTCCGCCCCGCCCCGCCCGGTTCCCGCCCATCCCCCGCCCGTACCGCCCGGCCCGCCCGGCCCCGCCCGGCCCCGCCCGGCCCCGCGCCCGTCCCCGCCCATCCCGCCCTCGCTTCTACCCACGTCCATGTCCACGCTTCTCCTACCCCCGGCAGGTCCTCCCCGCTCCTAAATCGTGACGTGACCCGACTGGATCGGATTTGATTCGGTTGATTGATTACTGATTGCGGGCGTGTCAACTACTGAGATCATTAATCCCGTAAGTGTAATTTTTTTTCATCGGGAGATGGCGATGATCTTCCCCCACTGGATGGCGAGATGCGACGCCGACCTAACGTCAACTTTAGTCCGTTTAAGAAGAAATAAAAGAAGTCATCTTCGTCTACATATTAGCTTTATTAAGATAGCCGGCTTTCGACGGCTTTGCCGTCATCGTCAGTCTCGCTGCTTTCGGCAAAATTCGGTCGACTGACAATAACGGCAAAGTCCTCGAAAAGCCGGCTATCTTATCGTAATATGTTCCGACGAGCCGACTTTCTCTTATTTCTTCTTATAAGAAACAATCAAAAAAAACCAAATCAGAATTCCCACAATTTAGTCCGTTTGTTAGGGTACTGATCCGGCATCCGCTTAGTGTTGATCGGAGAAACCTCGGAAAACTACCGATCAGAGCTGCTGGCCGCGGGAGTTTTCCGTGGTTTCTCGATCAACACCAGGCGACTGCCGGATCGTACCCTGCCAGCAGACCACGGACCGCGCGCGGTCTTTCCTTCCTCTTCCTTGTCCTATCCTCTCCCCCTTTCCACACACACTAACATGCACTACACTACCACATATTCCGGGAGACCGGTCGGGAGCTTAGAGCTTGTCGCGGCTGGGGCGGTGCCCCGCTGGTGGGAGAGTCCTGGTTAGGGGGAAACTAGCCGACGGTAGGTCGGCGCCGGATCTCGCCATCCAGCGGGGGAAGATCACCGCCATCTCCCGAGAAAAACATGCACTACACTAACGGGACTAATGACCAGAGCAGTTGACGCGCCCGGAAACACGAAAAAACCAAACCAAACCAACCCAACGAAGGAAACGTTCGGTCTCATCATATCTGATCAACCCGACATTATCTGTCACCAGCAGCTAGATCCCGTATCCGTCCTACTCGAACCGATCCGTCCTCGCCAAGACCCGCCCAACGTCCATCCGCGCATGTTCCCTCACCTCAGTTACGCCCTCGTCACCACGTTCCCCTCCACAGCCCGACCATCTTCGGTCCCGACCCCTTGCCAGCCAACTCTGGCCCCACCCCATCTCCTCCGCCGCTGTCATTGTCGCTTTCTCCTTTCCACACCAGACGGTACGACGTGAGTCATCCCTCCTAAGGATCCCTGCTCTGAACTCTTTCTCTGTGTGATGGCCTCCACCACCATCTCCTTGTTCGTCGCTTTCTAGTCCGTATCCTCTTCCACGTGGCCGTCCCCTCTCCTGCCCACACCCCGCATCGACGTAATGTGCCGTGCAGCGCTGCACATGTCCCAGTGACGGCAGAGAAATGAAGCGACTGGCAGCGCGCTCGCCAGCAGCGGAGCGAGCGTTGGCGGTGGGCGTAGCAACTATTGCATGAACCTTGGGATCAAAGCGGGTTGAAGCAATCTAAACACTGCATTTAGTAACGGTTGTATGCATCGTATATGCAGGCGACTTCAGTAGGAAGATGATTTCGGCAGATCATACTTTCAATAATAAGAACATTAAAGCAAGACTTCAAAACCACGCAACTCCAAATTCTACAAATGGCAGTACCCACGCCTTTAACGCACATGCGAAAACTGGACAATAAATAGAACAAACAGAAGAAAAATAAAAGCGCCGAAATGAAATTCACCCGTTCGGTAGCAGTTACAATATCTTGGATGAACCAATATAATCATGACATCAGAACCGAACTGAATATGTATAATCTGATGGACAGAAGTCAATCATCTAGGAGCAACTGGCGTGATCATATCCAACACATGCCTCCAAACAGAATTCCCTGAATAATGTACACGAATAATCCTAAAGGAAGAAGAAATGCTGGCCGCCCGTTAACAAGATGAAGCGACTCAATCTCTTGATGCTGAAACAGGCCTTAAGGCTTAAATCCATGAAGAAGAAGAAATAGAAGAAGATACTTTCAATAATGAGGCGTTACACTTAATAATGGAGTGTTTTAAATGTGATATTTTATGCTTTTGGCATGCGAATGTTTTAATCATCACAGAGCCTGCATTGTAAGATTATAGTCTCTAATTCGCGTTTATTTGTCTCAGAATTCTTCATAATTCCACCAAAATCTCGACACAAAGACTGTAAGTATAGTTTAGTACGGGAAGGATCAGTCGTCAGAATACCAACTCGTTTGATCCTAAACTATTTCTATTCTCATTAAATGTAATGCTTTGAAGTAGAAAATATTGTTGCATATTCTACATGGTATTAAAATAATGCTATATTCCTGGAAGATTTGACTAAATATTATTACTGAAGAAATTTATTATCAAGTTTTCTTAACAATTCATTTCTCGATTATTGTAGTTGATATAATTATTCATTATTCTTCATGAAAATAATTGAGGTTTATATCAAAATAAATCGCAAAACTTAATGTTGAAATGAGCATTCATTTTCCTTCGCTTTTTGCTCTTTGCTTCCTAAAATGTGGCGGTCTTTCGGAACTTCCACTGCAAAGATGACTATCTTAACTACTTCTTTACCTTCCTCGTACTCAAATAGTAGAGTGACTACAGTGGGCATCAATGCAATTCGTCTGCACTTTGATAAGCGGACCACGCAGTAGAAGAAACTCGGTTTTTGACACGCCCAAGTACCACACACTCCCTATCTAAGGACCACGGACGAAAACTGCTTTTCTTGTCTTCCTCTGCGTTTATATAAAAAAAACAACGAAGTTCTGCTTCAAGATAGAGAAGTATCGTTTTGTCTGGAGTTAATTTTCGTCTTCATGAGTTTTCCCGGGGAACGATAAGAGTGTTGAATGAGGGAGACGTGGAAAAAGAAGAGACTGGCAGAGGGAATCTTTCCGCACGAGGTCTGTGGCAGCGGAAGCGCAGGTGGGAGGTGGCAGATGGGAGAAATGGCAGTGTCATTAACAACGGTGTCGGTGGGGACAGCGGTGGCAGGCGGTGGCCAGCGACAGTAAATTGGGGTCATTGGCAGTGGGGGCGAGGCGGGCACGGGGCCGTTGGACACGTGTAGCTCGGAATTAAAAGCTGCCACGGGGCAGGGTGGCGATAGGACGCTGTAAAGACATTTCACAAAAAGCGACGCGACCGCTCTCGAAAATTAAAACACGCGCCCTCTTTAGTAAGGATGTAAACGTGGCAGCGCCTCCAGCTGATTGGGCCACCAGGTGAGGCGGGGTGGCAGCGAGGAGGCCAGTGGGGCCGTAGAGTTCAGAAGGCCGTGACCGCAAGGGATATTTTAGAGAGGCTGTCATGCAAGTTTGTAGATGGTGTATTTTTTCTCTTTGACGGGACCTCTGTTTGCCCAAGTAATTACGAGTTCGTTGGATACTCGAGAGTTCTAGATGCGGAGGTGTTATGTTTGATGCTGTGTCCTGGCGCAATATGGAGACTTGTGTTTTTGTACACCTGCATCGTTACTCATATCTGAGACGAGAGTATTGTGATAGCGTTCTCATAAAGCAGAGAAGAATAATTGCGTGTATTTAAGAAAATTAAATGATATTTAGACATTTAACTGCATTTTAAGCAGAAAGTATAGATTTCTATTATTTCAGGATTCACAGTTTGTGATCAAATCTTTTCTTTTTTTCTTTCTTGAAGTTTTGCGAAGATTTCAGATTTTCCCTATTTCTTTCCTTCTTCCTCTTCAACATAATTTTGTATTCTCTTTAATTTTCTTCCCTTAGGTTTCTGTAAGTTAACTTTAAAACTAGTCATTTACATGTTTGTGCCTTGAAATATATTGTAGGAAACTTTATTTCTTAATAAAAGTCACATAATGAAAATATATAAACATAATGGAATTATTTCTGCAGATCGTAAAATATGATGAAAACAATTAAATTTACCTTGTGAAAAATATTGGAAATAAACAGAGTAAATTTAAAAATAAAGTAGTTTATAATATAAAAATATAATTGAGTAATTTATTTTGAGATTACTTTTATACTTTATCTTTTGCTTTCTTCGTCACCGAAAACGTAATTTCGACATAAGCAATCTCATTAAGGTCCTGGTAACGAAAAATTGGATAAATATTATCTCTGAATGTAGTAAATTCCTCTACCACGTTGTGTAGTCAGATTCTACGTTTTGTGGGTCCTGTTATCAAACAATAGTTTGACGGCAAAACGTCTGCCTGTGCGTCCGTCTGTCTTTTCGTTCATCTATCCGTCCAACCATCTGTCTGTGATCCAACGCTGCTTTAATCTGTTCAGTCATTTTCTCCAATTTATTTTCACCGATCGATTTAAGTGGCAAGTGCCATTGAGTTTGCAAACGGATATTTTGATATTTGGGGGCATTTATGAACTGTCAGCATTTTAAACTTTTATGCATAATGGCTGCCAATTTTTGTATTAAACTTGTCCTCACACGTATTAAAAGGACGCTTAAGAAAATGTTATAGGTCTTATTTTCGTTGAAGTTGATTTTCGAAAACTGCAAAAGTCCAATTTTATTCGGAGTCATCCTGCAACTGCGATATTGAAGATATCAGTTTTTTCCTAGTAAATCTTTTCTTTAAAGAGGTTTTAAAATGAGATCGTTTAATGTTTTTTGAAAATATGGGCAGTTTTTGCAAAAGTTTGCTTGAAATATTGAGGATTTTCATTTTTAAAACAATTCTTTCTCTAAAAAAACCCTCCATATTTTTCTTTAAATTTTCTCCTGTAGATATTAAAATATATTAAAAATAATGATTTAATGTCTCGAGAACTCTGCTTCAGAAAATTACAACCTTTAACATTTCAAAACTACCAAAATTGAAGATGGAATCTTTTCCTTAAATAAACTTGCTTAATGCATCTCTGATGTGAATCAATAGTGGTCACTAATGAGCGTAGATGTTTTTAAAACGATCTACAATAAATAATTGTAAAAAATGTTCTAAAAAACAGCTCTTTAAAAGAAGTCGTCTATCATTTAAAAAAACGAGTTGTTTGCGTAGTTTGTGCGTGAAATGGTATAGCAAAATAAGGCGGTGAAAAGTGCCCCTCAACCAAATCGAAAATCACGATGCTAATATGAAAGAGAATACGAAGCCTTCTAGGAAATCTGTGCAGAGATACAACGAGAAACGTGTTTTGCATGTTTAATTTTCTCGGTATCTGTTGCATGTATCGAACTGAAAAACATTGCAGAACGGAGAAACATAATTCAATTTGAAAGTATTTGAAAAAATTGAAATTCATTTTCGACGTGATAAAGTTGAAGTACTGTCTCAATTCCCCCCCTCCCCCTAAAATGGGTCGTACAACCTTCTATAACATATATTTTTCAGATATTTAAACAATGTGGACGATAGTGAAAAAAATTAAAACAATTTTTTCAGTTTAAAACTTTGAAATTCGCACCAAAATGGGATTTGAAAAAACTTGTTTCACCAATGTTTAAACAGTTTATATTCAAATTATTGAAAGGTCTTGCTTACCAGGATTATTTGGAACTGTATTTTCTTGCCAATTTTTTTCTTGAATGTTCTGATAATAAAGCGCATTCAAGGCATTCCGTTCATTCTGATGAGTTTACTACATTTCTTTCAAATTGGTAGAATCATCCAATTGACTGGCATTAAGACTCATGAATTCTGATAAGACAGAAGTGTACTGTAGCAAGACCCTAAATAGTTTCCCGAAATGATTTTCTTGCATTGGAATGTGAAGATTGTCCTTTCTTTAAGTAATGTTTCTTTCTAAATTAAAAGAATACTTATCAAAGTATTTTATGCACCAGAAATACTTCATAAGTTGTATTACTGACGTAATCATTTGCGTTTTCTGCCTTGAATAGTGTGTACATGTGAACATTAGAACATTGCACAAAACAATGTACATTCTGGAAAATGCTGCTTTTTTATTTCTTTCTCGTGTACGTACATATGCAAGCAATGCATACACATAGTGTGTAAAGTTATATAATGCTGAAACCGTGATTTCGGCAGAAAAACACTTGAATTGTGAGTCTCTGATACAGAAAAGTTGATATTATGGAAACTGAAATTTTGTATTTGCTCCGCTTAAGAATCCTGTTATTAAACAATTGACGGTAGGTCGGCCCCGGGATCTCGCCATCCAGCGGGAAAGATCACCGCACATATCCGAGAAAAACATGCCTACACTAACGGGTCTAATGACCAAAGCAGTTGACGAGCCGGAAACACGAAAAATCAAATCAAGTCAAATCTAGAGTAATGGATTGACACGGTAAACGTAGTTACAAGGTGACGGAGAGACGTGATGAGAAACGGATGATAAGATGATGGAGGGACGGGGAGGGCTCGAGAGATTGTAATATGCGCTAGTTTCTGCGGTTAGCGTGTGGATGGGAATAGGACACGATAGTGCTGGCAACTCGGGGTTCATGATTGGGAAAAGAGGTTGGTCCTGGAACTGCAGCAGCTAGGCTACATAAATGCGAGTTCGAAGTGAAGCTCGAAGACCGCGAGTAAATAAGAAAGTGAGTATTGATTCCGAGCACAACTACTCAGGTAATTTGGCCCGTAATGATAGTGCATATTATATCACGGATGGTAGCTATAGTTCCTCCGAGCTGAAACATGAGATTCAGCTCTGACGTTTATGCTGGCTTGAAGGTATCTCCAGGCACCTCTTCCTGCGGTCATCGCGACAACGGAAAATCTTCAAGCTAGAGACTGGTTACCCGACAAGTGCGGTAGAGTGACGTATGTTAGTGTATGTGAAATGTAAGGTAGTAGGAGGTCATAAAAATTAGGAAAGAAAGATGGCGCATGGTCCGTGGTCCGATCATTAGAGTACTACCCAGCAGCCACATTTATTGATCGCAGAATCTACGGAAACTACCAAACAGAGCAACTGGTCGCTATAATCTCCTCCAGATAGCGGCTAAAAAACCCAAGAAGCTATGATGTCATCGTCGCAGACGAAAACTACAAGAACTCCACATACTTCGGAATCTCAGGCATCAATTGATGCCACTGAGTTCCTCTGACTGAGAGGTTCTAAGGTTCGAGTCCCAATGGTGTCAGTATTTTCGACACAAAAACTCCTATTGCAAGTTCCGCCCATGTCTGCAGGACAATTCTAGTGGTCGACTGCTCTGATCGATAGTTTTCCCTGTTTTTTTTGATCAACAATATGCCGGGGAATAACAAGGATTTCCTGGGTGGGAAAACCCACAAGGCGGTGGGAAAATTGGCGCCGAATCTACCGTCCATCGTGGGAAGGCTACGGCCACCTCCCGGATAAGACATGCACAAACAAATGACGTGATCTGGGCTGTCCGGGTGACGCCGCGTCGAAGGCTGGAGTGTCGACGTTTCGACCGACATTTCGCGGTCCTCTTCAGGGCTGTACAGCGCTGATCCGACTCCGGCCGCGGAAGCCTACGATACCAAACAAATGACGTTAGCAGTGACGCGCCCGCAATCCCTAACCAATCAACGAACATCCACCGTCGGAAACTCCAGGACCTCCCGGTGAAAGATGCTGCAGACGCAAGGTAGAACCACGCTGCCTGTGCGTGGAGGATCGGCGACCTTTCCAATTACAGGCGCGGCCGGGTTCCGGCCCGGCGCGGGCGGCGTGCGCCGCGGCGCATACAGACGACCAGCAGCGCGCTCAGGTGGCGCCGATGGCGACCGGCAGCGAACCCAGATGGGGCCTCGGCGCCTGCGCGGCGCAGACGGCAGCGCGGCGCATATGAAGCCGCGAGGAAACCCATTTCTCGCTGGGTGGGCACACTTCACGGGCAGGGGAAAGGGAAAATCACCCGTGGGCGGTAGGCGAGAAGAACCAATCTCGCACAAAAAAGAATCCACTTCATGCCTCTGGATTTCTAAATGAACATATTCAATTTTTTTGCTCGGTAAGAAAAATGCTGAAGATTCTCAAATCTGTTTAGATTGAAACAGAAATATCTAGAGACATGTACTGTAATAAAAGTGTTGGAAATAATATTTTAATATATTTGTGGAGGAATGTACCTGTACTACAATTGACATAACTCAGCGTGCTGGGGTTGGCAGAAACTTAGATATCGTAAATGGAAACCGCCATTTATTATTTAAGTTTTGCATTTTGCAAAATTTTACCCTTTTGTCTGCAACATTTTCATATTTGTGATCTTATTTCAATAATATTTTTTTTCTCAATCATTAGCTTTAAAATGTAGAAGCAATGTAACTTTTATCGTTTGCCTAGATTTATATCTAGTCACTTGAAATGGTTGCTACAAGTTTAGAAGGTCATTGAATGAATGGATTTCCCGGTATACCTTCAAATTCTGTTTATTTTTTCTGATACGTTTTGCTTGTTATTGCCTTCAATGAGAAAAATATATTCTGCTTAACTTATTGCATCAAGAGGATCTTGGCTAGAAGGAAATATTAAAACAGATGAATAATGCTACATGTTGTATTAGGGGGGGAGTTCAAGGAGGGGGAGAAAAGAAAAAACAAACCGAATTAAGTAAACATCTAGTTAATTGGTAAATGAGTCAATCTGAATCATTAAAAGTATGCAAAAAATATTGTATGTACCACTAACGTTTTCTGGTTCTATTGATCTTGGGCTTCAAAAAGCACTCTTAAAATAGATCTCTCCTTATTACTGTATAAATCTGCCATTCGTCCCATAATTACATATGCATGTCCGATCTAAGGAGGAACTGCACAATAAGTACGTAAAACGCTCCAAACATTTCAAAATAAAATCCATGCACTGCCGTCAAAGCGCCTAGGTACATGTCAAACAAGCAACTACACAGAGTGTTTGTTCTTCACACGATTGATGATTATATCGGTCACCAATCATTTTTTCTTTTTATTATCTTCCCTGCAACTTCCATATTGAACCAAGGAAAACATATATCCGACCCCAAAAAAATCAAATCTAGATTCTTAAAGGATAAATTTAAACTGCCCTAAAGAAAATGCATGATTTCACAAACTTACTTTTACTTTTTTTCTTCCTGTAATTTCCTATTCCCCCACAATAAATATTAATTATTTAGGTCTCCAGTGGGAGTATCCTCGCTTTCCTATAACACTTAGTACTAAGCTGCTAGATTGTATTTCATGTACAATCTTGTGTAGTGCTTACTTTCATATACGAAAATAAAATTAATAATAAAATAAAATCCACTGGGCTAAAGGCCCTCAGCTTTTTGTAGTTGTTCAATCGCTGGAACTCTTACAACGCACCTGATGCATAAATAATTATGTGAACGTGAAGAGCAGAGGAGACGGATTTGCTTGATCAGCTGAACATCTGCTGTGGCGTTAAGATCAAGAAATCGGGGAGATACATAGAGCTCCATGCGACTCATTAATAATTATTTGGAATAGATATTACGAAGTCCTAGTTCTCTTAACTTGAATAACAGTCCTCTGTTCCAAACTATCAAACGCCTCCCCAAAGTCTCAGAAGGCCGCTTAGAATAATTGTTTACGTTAATAAACTACAGCAATTTCTTCGACAATTTTAATGTTTGCAGAGTTGAGGAATGAAGAGGACGGGATCCAAACTGATGTGAGGGAATTGCATTCATTTTATTAAGGTAGATGTTTAATCTGATTAAGGTCCGCTTTGAAAATTTTGAAAATGCTGATAATAGACTAATTGGCCTGTAACTTGGTGGGAGTTTGGGGATTTATTGGTTTTAAATTGGGAATGACTATTTAGTTTTACAGCAAGGGGAGGAATCTGAGTCTTCGGCAGCTTTTTGAAGATAGCAGTTGATAAGCAAGGGAGCGGGCGAAAGGCAATTTAGAACAAGGTTAGATTTGGTGTCTATTCCGAGGATGATTTGTTTTGGGCTTTTCTTGATTAATTGTTTTATGTTGGTGGAGAGAAATAATCTATAATACAATGTTTATTTCTGATTTTGATTAAAATATCCTTCATTTAGAAAATTGCAAAAATATTTTTATTAAAACACTATGGATTTTATTTAGAAAGAAGTTTGAGATTTCCATTCAAATTTCAACATTTTGGTTTAAATGAACGGTAGGTGGCTCCAAATGTTTCATAGATTTCTATTACTTTCCTGTATATACTACAAACACTAAATGTTAATAAATAAATAGAATGAACGCTTATATGTCGTCATTTATTCATTATTTTACTGTGAGTAGTAATTGATTCATTGAAAGCATTCTCATTTCTCTGAGAAAACATGTGAGTGCAAATTTGTTGTCATGGAAGCTAATGTAGACCGTTTCATTAAGTTTGAAGAGGTTTTAAATACAAATATTTGTGATTGTAAGTAAACACATTGTCTAGCAAGTGTCTGACACATGTATCCTTTCACAAAAACGTTTCAGTTGTAATAATTACGTGATGCACTTTGTTTTAAGGTAAGGTGGACAGCACGATTTTTGGCGATATTTCCAACAGCATACATGTAGAGATCTCTAAATATAAAACATTTTGTTTACATCTTCAAAAGATGAACTCTTGGGGCTAACAGTGCATAGTATTTGTATTGCCTCAGAATGTTCAAACCTCCCTTATTTTATTAGTTTCGAGACTTGAAACTGAACGACACGGACCAAGGTTTTATGGTATTCTATTTTGTTTATAGTGAACAGGAAAAATTGTCTAACATTTCTGTAGCCACATCCTATTTATATTTAATTTTTGGCATGCATTCTGCGGGGTCGAAATTTTATGATATATTCCAACTTACCAAGCCATTTTCAAACACATTGATTCTTCTGACTTGGATTATTCTTTCATAAATTCATTCAATTGTAGATCTGTAAATGACTTCATGCATGTTTTCAAACATGGAGAAAGTGTTGAAAATAACATTAAGAGGAAGAGACGTTTCGGCATATCGCACATTCCCACTGTTTTTTAGATTCCAGGTGAAGTGATGAAAGTGCGGATGTGGGATGGGGTGTCTCATGCACTGAGTTAACACAGCGTCAAAATGTGAGAATATTTTGTTCGGAAGAGTGCATTGAGCCAGCATTTTCTGCAGCAATGTGTTATTCATAGACTCGTAATGAATTATTTATAATTTCCCTACAAGTAGATTCTTGACTACTTAATTACAAAGCTATCTTAATATGAATGTTATTTGAAGAGTAAGTGCAGTTACATGCTGCCTCAAAAACATAAATAAATAAACAAACAAATAAATAAACGGAAAGGCAGACACACACACACACATCCTTTCAGCATATTTAAAACAAAAAAATTAAAGTTACTCTCTGTTGGACAAAGCAAACAAAGGAACAACGAACCTACTCAACGTGCCTAAGATAAATAACGCAAGAATCAAAACTATAAATGATAGGTTTCAACTTCTAAAATCCCTATAGAATCAAAGAGCATGCGTTTGGATAGGCGGCAAGCATAACATACATGTACCCTTGTTGAGGCGCAGTACGTTCCGCCGGAGGGCAGAGGGCGATGGTGGCGCTGGCAGGCGCGAGCGAGTGATTAAAAGTGCGCGTCCGTGGAGGCGATCAGGGGCCGCCGCGTTTATCGTAATGGGGAGGCTTAACTCCCAGGCTTCTGCCAGGCCCGTGTGCGGCTCAGCTGGGTCTCTCACCCTCCCACCACAATGCATCGCGATCTCTTTCTTTCTCCGCCATGCTGCACTGTCTTCATCTCGCTCCTTTCAATTGCAAATCCATCGGATTCTCATTTGCACTCTCACCCTTTCTTTCTTTCATTCTTCCTTGCCTCGCTTTGATTTCCATATCCGTCTACCCACTGCTTGGTCTGTCTCGTTTTTTCTATGGTAAATCCTCATGCCCTTCCACAAACTCACATTTAATTCCCACACACACATCTCTTTCATTTCCTCACTTTCATTTCCACACACTACCTCCACTCACTCTTTATTTCTGTCTTATCTTTTGCTTTCGTCCCATCTCCTTACCTTTTCATTCCTCTCTTATCATATTTTGCTCATTGCTAAACCCAGACAATTCTCACAGATTCTTATTTCTGACGCACTCTTTCTTCTTGCTTCTTTCATCTTTCTCCATGTTCTCTTCATAACTTACCCTCTTACGATCTCGCATCTCTCATTGCAAATACACGGTTCATTCTCATCGATTCTCTTTAAGCACAAATTTGATCCTTGACCTCATTACTTCTACCTTCATTTTTACTTTCTGTTCTCTATCTTTCTTTCCCACTATTGTCGTCCTGCTCCTCTTTTCACCTCCTTCCAATGCGAACCACAGATTTTCTCTCATTTGATACACATTACACATTACTTTCCCTGTCTCTTTCATTCTCTTTCATCTTTACATTTCTCCTCTTTCATACAAATCCGTCTTTCTACAAATAAACATTTCTATTCTTATGCATTCCCTCCTCGGTATTTGGTTCCCACTTCATCCACCTCTTCTTCATTCCTCCCCTGTTCTACACCTCTTCAACAAGCCATCATTATTGTACCCATTTTTATTCACAAACATTCCTACCGATTCTGATTTCCACTTTATCCCTCCTTTCACGTGTTTCTTTCCTCATTCACATCTTCTTCCTTTTCCTTCCTAAGTCAATTTGCAATTTCCCTACCATGCTGGAATGCATTCCTCTCTCTCCTTCCCTCTCTGTCGCAGTCTCACTTATCACCCCCTCTCTTCCCCAGCTCATCCCCTAAACGCAAAGTCTGACGAATACCTGCAGATTCCCCGCAGCTCGTAACTCACCGACGCCCTGAAAAACGCAGCATATCGCTGTCGATATTTATCGTTCTCCCTCTCTATACCGACACCACTTTATTTTCAACCTGCAACTGCCTCCGTACATCCAACAGCAGTTACCTGAAATAAGCATACGACTCTTCAGGGATATTCATCAATAGCACAAATATTTCGTACCAATTTACTTCTATAAAATGTGAAACAACGGAGTAATGACAAAAAACTATTTTACTTCTACAATTTAAACTTTGAATGCAGAGCGTGTTTTTCTATAGCTTGTCAACACAACACTTTAATTATATTTACAATGAGAACGTAGTTTTTAGCGCGAAATCGGTAGGGGTTTTTACAAAAATCCCGCGGATAATTTGAGGGGTGGGCGTAGCAGCGATCAATCACATGGCCCCTCCCCCTCCCAGGTCGTCTTTCAATCACGGTGGCCAGGAGCCCAGTGTGCCGCGCCGAGGGTCACCGCCACCGGTGCAATTTATTTTTCCCGAGCGCCCCCGCCGCCGCGCCACCGGAAACGCCGGCCGTGACGACCGTTCTGCATCCACCTCCGTTGCCTCTTCGCCGACGTCGACGCCGCCGGCCGTGCCATCGGCACGTATGCCTCCAAAACAGCCGCCGCCCATTTCTACTCCGCATTCGCATACACCGCCATCGCCGCCTGCTATCCGCCTCCATTCTACCTCCACGTACGCTGCCTCCACATTCACAGACTCATGTTCTCTGCCTCCATGTCCTCCGCCTTCACGCCTCCGCCTTCACGCCTCCGCCTTCACGCCTCCGCCTTTATGCCATCCGCCTTCACGTCCTCTGCTTTCACGTTCTTCGCCTTCACGTCCTCCGCCTTTATGCCTCCGCTCCGTCCTCCGCCTTTATGCCGTCCGCTCACGTCCTCCGCCTTCACGCCCTCCGGCTTTATGCCATCCGCCTTCATGTTTTCCGCCTTACGTCCTCTGCCTTCACGCCGTCGACCTTCACGTCCTCCGTCTTCATGTGGACCTGTTCGTGAACATGAATTTCCACCATCTCCACGTTCGTCCCCACGCTGATGTCGACGTAGATGCCACTTTACGTCAATCTCCGTCTTGCTCGGTCCTACAATCTCCACCATCGAAGCTCCTACAACCGTCAATCATCACAGTGACCACCATCTCTGCTTACCCCAGCGCAACTACCGCACCCCAGTAACACCTTTAACCTCCCCTCACCTTCCCTGCACTGTCACGACGCAGGCGACAGGTGAGATGCGAGGTACTAAGGTTTCGGAGGCTGGAGGCGGAATGGAAGCACGGGCCTCCTCTCTACGATAACATCCGCCTCCATCCACCTTCCTCGTCATTGTCGCACCTGCCTTCCCATCACCGTTGTCATTACACTCCCGCATCCATCTGTTCCGGCGTATCCTTCGCCATCCGACGCAATCTAATCCCTGTCCATCCATTTCTTCGCCCTCGACAGCACGGGAGGGCGGTGGGCGGGAGTTGGAGTGAGGCGGGGCGAGAACGGGAGCAAGGGCAGAGACGAGAGCGGGGCGAGGCGGGGCGAGGGCGGGGGCGGGGGCGGGGCGAGGGCGGTGAGGGCGGGGTGAGGGCGGGGTGAGGGCGGGTGAGGGCGGGTGTAACGTCCACGTTACCTTGCCTTATTAACTGGCCGTTACAACTTTGTATATCCATACAACATCCTTTTTTTATGTTGTATCTTTATTTGTTGTTTATTATATTCTTTGACGTTCTTCACTTTCAGATATCATATGAGATAGATTCTTTCTTTAAAATAACAATTTATTTCACCTTTCAGAGGTTATACATCATTCAATTTCAACTTTTGATCAACATCGTTTTCGTCTTTCAATCTCTCAACCTTTTTTATTTCATATCAATACTCTCTGTTACTATCGTAACCTTTAACAATGTTTCCAATATTTATTTACATCTCATGTTAACTTTGGCAAATCCCCAACGAAGTTGAAACGTTACAAACACCTCCCCTTCTTTCAAGAATTTTGGTCACCTTGGTGCCAAAATTTATAAATCTTATAATTAAAGTCTAAAAATTAATATACAATAATAACTTTTATTTTATGACAACTAGATTAGTCCGAAATGAATTTGATGGAACCTTTACTTAAACAATCGGCATTTCCATGCCTTTCCATGTCTATGCTGAATCTGAACGTTATATGCTTGAAATATCAAACTCCATCTTAAAATTTTACAATTTGCATTTGTTTTTTCTTTTATATATTTGAGAGTTAACTCTTTCTCCAATTTATGACAAGAAGACTATCTTTATCTGCAACTAGCTTCTGAAAAGATTCCAATTCAGTATTATAAACTTTATTGACAGAATTTAATTTCCTGCAAGGAATTAATGTTTTTCTGCAATTCAGAATTATCATCACGTATCCTTTGAACAGTACCAGTGAGCCTGAAACTACTGCCACTTTTGACGAAAGTTCTTCATCTTTCAAAATTATTTCTTCTTTTAAAAAGTCACTTTACTCTCAGTATCTAGAAGTTTGCATCTTTCTCTCAATTTCTTTCCTGAAAGACTCACGTTCATATTAATTTGATTTCAAGATTTTCCAATTCATTTTGCAAATACAATATCTTGATTCATTATCAAAGTTATCTTTTGAAACGTATTGATTGTTTCAGATAATTTGTTGATTTCTCCTATTTTCTCATCAAGATTCTGGTTCTTGACAGCAATTCCGTCCCTTAATTCAAGAATTTCTTTATTATCCTCACTGATTATCATTTCCTTTAGCTAACATACTATCTTTCTCAACAAGTAATGTTTTCTTGTTCTCATTTCTTCCTCCAAAACTGATACTCTTTCCTTCAATTCAATAATCTGTTCTTCCAGATTTGACTTCATCCTTCAAAGATAAACATTCCAAATCAATTGAAGTCTTGCAAACAGATAGTTCAGAATCCTTTCTTCACAGCTCCATCTTCGTGAAATTTGGTGAAATATTTACTCTTGTCATCTATATCATACTTTGATTTTCTATTTCCATGGATTCTCCATCTCTTCAGACTCTTCGTCCGTTTCTATTTCATCATTATTTTGACATTCCTTCCTTCATTAACGTTTAATACGTTAATTTCATCTCTAAGATCTCTATCCAATTCTTTTTATCAATTTGCAGTTTTATTTCCTAATATATACTCATCTCTGTCTAACTTATCTGAAACTACTACCGCTTTTCCATAAACCTTCCAAATTGACCACAGATTTCCACTTCTGCTACAGGCAAACATATGGATTTTCTGTTAGGAGTACATCTCAGACACTTTCTCCAATATAATGTTCTTTTCTAACATTTTTCTTCCTATTAAATCTATAGAAGCACTAGAATCACGCAAAATTTTCAATTTTTTCCATTTATATAAGCTTCGAACGTATAAGGTGCTAATAAATCTTTACTGGAAGTTTAAACAATTAACGTGCTCAGATCCTATATTCTTTCAACCATTTTTTATATTTTGGGCAAAATGGTTTTATATGTCCATACCGTTACAAAAATAACAATGTACTTCTTTCCTTTCTTCGAATCCTTCCTCAATTTCCTGTTTTGTATCAACTTTTTATTACTTTCCTTTGAATTTTGGATTTCTATAGAATTTGGTAGTATCAGCTGATTTATAAATCTTATTTTTTTGTTCTAGTAAATATTGATCACAAGTCTTCAATTTAAAATTTTCTCTAGTGATGTCATAATTTTCTAATTCTTCAACTATGTCACGAGGTTTTGTATATTTAGTCCATTTGCTAACTAGATGTTTCTTAACTACAAACGGAACGCATCGTTTTATTTGTTCCGTTATTAGTAATTCCTTTATTTCTCAAATGAGTATACATTTACGCCTTCTAACCAACCATTAAGACTTATTTTTAGCTCATAAGCAATATCTTTCCACGTTTTATCTGGTGTTTGTCTGATCGAAAGGAATCTCTGTCGTAATTTTTCTGCGGTTACTTTGTATTTACTCAATAATATTTTCACTATTTCATCATAATCTTTTATTTCCCCTACCATTTCTCTCGTTATATATTCCGCATCATGTCCTGGCAAATGTGTCATTAACAAAGGTCCCCATTGGTCTTTAGAAATGTCATCAGCAGAAGCAAAATTTTCAAATTGTTGAAGGTATAAAGAAATATCATTTTCATTTGATTGAAAATGTTTCATGCACTGTGTGAGTTTCAAGGAATTTTTACTTTGTAATCCCTGAGTTAAATGACCTTCATTATTTATATTGTTTGTTTCAGAAGTATTTCTCGACATCACCTTACATTTTTCCAACTCAATTTTTGCCAGTTCAATTTCGTGTTCCCTTTCTCGTTCCTCTTTCTATCCTCCCTTTCTTCTGTATTCTCCTTGTATCCCATCCTCCTTCTCTTCTTCTTTGTAATCTATCCTCTTCTTCCAACCTTACTGTTTCTAAAATCTCTTTACTATAGTTTCATCATAATCCTCTGTTTGATATTTTTTATAATATTCTTAACAGTTTCTTTCTCCGAAACCTCGCAGTTCAATTCCCTAGCTAAACTGATTAATTGACTTTTCTTACATTTACTTAAAAAGCCATTATCTTTGTTTGACCAGTTCGACAAGGAAACACACTTAAATTAATCTATCTGAATACCCGTTTCACACACATCAGCTGTCACTCACGTTTCAATCTGACAGTTTCTAGGCTTCTTCAAAATCTTCAGATATGGTTAAAACATTCCACAGTTCTCCTTCGTATAATGTTTCACTCCACGCAGAACCACCAGTTTCAATCTGACAGTTTCTAGGCTTCTTCAAAATCTTCAGATATGGTTAAAACATTCCACAGTTCTCCTTCGTATAATGTTTCACTCCACGCAGAACCACCACTGCAATTAATACGTCTTGATTACCAACCACAGCAACCAACACTGATTCTTTGAACACTCTTTCCCGCGAACTACAAATCCAGGCACACCGCGTTGTTCCACCAAGTTGTTAACCTTTTTAATTATCCGGTATTCCTTGCTTGCATTTCTTCTAACAATTTCTACGTCGTACCACCGCTTCTTCTAACAATTTCCACGTCGTACCACCGCTGCCACCAATTTTGTAACGTCCACGTTACCTTGCCTTATTAACTGGCCGTTACAACTTTGTATATCCATACAACATCCTTTTTTTTATGTTGTATCTTTATCTTGTTGTTTATTATATTCTTGACGTTCTTCACTTTCAGATATCATATGAGATAGATTCTTTCTTTTAAAATAACAATTTATTTCACCTTTCAGAGGTTACATACAATTCATTCAATTTCAACTTTTGATCAACATCGTTTTCGTCTTTCAATCTCTCAACCTTTTTTTATATCATATCAATACTCTCTGTTACTATCGTAACCTTTAACAATGTTTCCAATATTTATTTACATCTCATGTTAACTTTGGCAAATCCGCCAACGAAGTTGAAACGTTACACGGAGAGAGGGCGGGTGAGGGCGGTGAGGGCGGGGTGAGGGCGGGGCGTGGGCGTGGGCGTGGACGAGGGCGAGGGCGAGGCAAGGGCGGAGGCGAGGATCACGTGGGGCAGGGGCGGGGCAGGGGGCGGGGCAGGGGCGGGCAGGGCGGGGCAGGGCGGGCAGGGGCGGGGCAGGGCGGGGCAGGGGCGGGGCAGGGCGGGCAGGGGCGGGTGGGGCGGGGCAGGGCGGGCAGGGCGGGGTGGGAATGATGGCAGGGCGGGGAGGCGAGGGCTGGGGTGAAGACGGGGACAAGGACGTGGTGGAGGGCCAGGCGACGGGGGAGGCGAGATTGGTGGTGAGGGCGGCAGCGAGGGCAGGGGCAGGGGCGGGGAAGCTGTTTGCGCCGGATTAAGCGGGCCCGCTTCCGCTTGCGGCAGCGGTCGTCGCACGTGGGGGCGGGAGGGGCGGTGGGGCGGACGAGCGGAGGTCGGCCCTCCGCGGATTATCTAACGCAGCCGGATTACGCGCCGCCCGAAATCCCGCCCCACTCTCGCCCACGTGCCAGACGCACGTGCCCCCCCGCCACTTCCGCTCCTCATGCCGCGCCTGTATCCGCTGCTAGGCGTTTTCACAGGGAGGGGCGCCTCGGCATACCTGCCACCAGATAGTAGTTTGCAGTTTCTCGGAAACGGTTTCCTTCCATTATCTGGACACGCTTTGAATTTCCTGATTTCTCCTGCTTCCTTCCCATTGGTTCTTTTCATCTTCTTTGGATATCTGTCAGAATTTGCAGTTTTTCTCTTGCTTTTTTCTTTACATTATCTGATCACTTGTACATTTTCTGTTCTCTATATTCCTAATATGTTTTTCTTTCATACAGCCTTGTACGGGATGCTGTGCCATGGAATTTTCTTCCAGAACCTTTTTATTCATTTTCGTTTCTCCCTTTTTCCTCCTACTCCAGTGTTTCTACATCATTATCTTTGTTTTTCTCTGGTTTGTTGATTGGTATTTATTTAGAAATAAAAAATATCTCAACAACTTCAAATGATCAGTGTCTTAGGTAAATATAATTTGAGGAACTTGAACATCTCGTTTACTTCAATTTTTTACATTTTGCTTATTATGAAGGGGATATGATATTTTAATCTTGGTGGTGTTTGAGATTGTTATACTAAAATACTTTCTTGTCCAAATATATCGTTTGATGATGTATTTTATAACTCAGAAAAGTTTCTGAAACATTATAAGAGAAATTTTTGGGGCTGGTAGACTGCGAAATGTCCACGCAGACGTGAACGAAACGTTTAGCTCTTTCAATGCCAATCTGACCACGGCCTACCAGCCGGAAAATTTCTCTTATATTGACTCCGGTCGAAAGACTACGATGTTTCTGAAACATTATTTCTCATTCCAAGTGAGAAATATTTGTTAAATATTTGTTCCAAAGTAAGATGCCACTTAATCTATAAACTTTGTTCTAAGTGTTAAGAATTTGACAATAACATATGACAATAAAATATGGTAATACACTGAATATTAGCACACTATGCTTATGTTATTTATGGCAAAGCATTCATACATTTTGCAGCCTAAGTTTTACCCATTGATGTATTCATAATCCAAATTCAACGAATAACAAATACTGCCCAAGCTCAACACGGGAGAGAGCTTTCTGTCTCACATCACACTTTTTATCTATATCGAAAAACCTTTGTATACAAATCATGCATGCAGAACCTATTATAAAAATGAATGTTCTTATACACGTTTTGTGAAATCGCTCATACATTTTATAACCATGAATACCTCTTATTTACGTTGATGATGACGATTAATGTTGAAAATATGTACTCCGGATTGTTTTATATCTTTATTTTAACAGGGTCGAGTACTAATCTTACGTATGAAATTTGAAACAAGATGTACGAGGCAATGACTCTGAGTACAGTAATAGCACAAAACGTAGTGACAGTTTCACGAATCCGTCCACCCATCGGGCCTGCTCGCCTTTGTCACGCACGCTCTGAACACGAATGTGCATTGCACGCGACGCCGTACGTGCACCTATCAGACACGCACCATTTTCCTGATACTCTAGAATGGAAATGCCAGCGGACGCGCCCGTCTGAAAATACTTTAAGGGCGTGAGCGGCGCGACACCGTGTGAGTAATAGCTTTGATGTAAACATTCGTGCAACTTTAATGCAAGAGGATTGATTGATTGAGTAAGTGATTTTTCGTGTTTCCGGCACGTCAACTGCTTTGGTAATTAGTCCCGTTAGTGTAGTGCATTTTTTCTCGTGAGATGGCGGTGATCATCTCCCGTCGGATGGCGAGATCCGGCGCCGACCTACCGGCTAATGGGGTTTCCCAACCAGGACTCTCCCACCAGCGGGGCACCGCCCAGCCGGGCGAACTGGCCCAGCTGGCGAACGGGCCCAGTTGCGTTGCCGGGCCCAGCCGGTCCTGCTGGGCCACCTCAAACAATATGTAATAAATATACAAAACATAAGGTTTCTATGTTGCTCGTGATGGTCAAACTTGACGATGCAATGGCGAAGATGCAGAAAATTGGGTTACAGATACGTTCCCGCGTATATCGAGCACATGTCCGCGCAGTCCTTGCCTCGTGGAGTGGCGCTGCCTCGTTTGGGTGAGTGAGAGGAGGCCGTGGTGGCGGGCGGCGTGACGTCGTCGCGGCCTGAGAGATGGAAGCAATAGGCGTTAAGGCCACGCAGCGAGGTCGCCCAAGGGGCAAGGGAATTGGCGCAATCTAGTCGGCGGTGATTGAAGAGGACACGGAGATCTCTGCAGGTTCAAGGTCGCAGTTTGGGTTTAGGTTTGCGTTTGCCCTGCAAGAAGTTGAGCCGGAGTTTGGGAGACTATGTATTTTTGCCATCAACAAACAAATGAAAACGGAAAATGCCCTATCAACAAAAAATCAATTGTAAGTCCTCATATTAAAAAAGTATTCGTAATTACTATTAAAATAAAATCATAATTATCTTCAATTATGATATTAATTTCTCGCATCTCCAAAATGTTGTGTATAAATTTATTCATCATCTTGAAAAATTTGTAAACTGAAAGGAAATAAAATATTTAAAAGTCCTCAGTGTCGTATGCACTTGACATACTTTTTGTAGCATTTGAGGAGGAGTCTACAAATCGTCACTTAAAAGCTACAAACAAACATAACAAATTCCTTTGGCTTCAAAGCTTCCTAGCATATTACAAACGAACAAATTCACTATGAATTAAAAATACCTCTACCATCTGAATTTCTATGAAAACCTCTAATAATTTTGTAAACAACCTAAGACAATGTCCAAGCACAAACATCTTCAATCTCAAAAGACCAACAATACCTAGAATTAAATCAAACTTTCCCAAGGATATATTTCTTCTCATTACAAAACACCCATTATAGACAAGCGGGTATGAAAATCAACACTTCCAATCCACAAGATCAATTCCTCATGATGTAACTAGTAATTGTAAGAATCAGTGTTAAACAGAATATTTTCTTTAGTTTTTTAATTATTAGATTGTATCGTCATATTAACATTGTTATGTAATTTGACAGGTACTCATTAGAAAAGAGCTTTTGTAACATTTAAACATTTCAGCCAAATAATGTAAAGAAGCAATCAACAGCTGTGTATTATAAAATAAATTTTAAAAAATGTTTGCGTTAAATATCTTAATTTTCGCAAAACCGAATTAGGATTATTGCGTTAACGTCGCTTTGTGTTAAAAAGTTGGGATTGATAAGAAACATTAAATTCATCATTTTTTAACCACATTTTTTACTTTATTTACAAGAAAGTAGATGAAGAAAATAGAAATAATGGTCAATAAGCGTTTGCTATGTAGCGAGAAATGGTGTTATCATTCTGACATTGGTTCTCAGAGAGAAGAGAATGCCAGGGAAACATCTACTATACTACCGGTAGTAACATCTTTTTTGCTTTATAGAAACAAAAAGAAACTTTCTTTAAATTTACTCTTGATTCTGCGAGAATACATGTATTTTCTCTATTCTTTCGCTAAAATACGACTATTTTTTCTTTGTTGTACAATTGTTGAAAATGTACAAACAATATTGAATTTTATTCCCATAATTTTGAAAACACGAAATTGTTTTGACTTTGTCGCTTTCATCGTTTGTACAAACCTTGTCTCTAGCAATAATGTTAGATGTAATTCAATGAATGAAAAGCACTCTGTTCATTCAACAGTTAATGTTTTATACTCATTTCGTAGAAGTGTTTTGACTAAGTTACAAGTGTTTATGATGTGACCTAGGTCAATTAATGTCATATGTTTGAATTTAAAAAGGTCAATTGATGTCATACATATGACACACTTTAGTCGGCGGATTTTGAAGAGTACGTAGAGATCTTTGCGAGTCAATCTCGGGAATTGAATTTCAATTTGATTATTCAGATTGTGTTAGTTTGCACTTCGTAAAGAAAAGATCTTTTTGTATCGTCCAAACTTTCAATTTATTTCGGAAAAATAATTTTTTCAGCATTGCAATTATCTGTCTGAAACCAATTAAAGACATATGTTTAGTTCATAAGTGAAAATCGTAGTGATTTGACGGTTGATTACTTATCACAATTAAAAGGGCGGCAGACGGAAACGAGATAATCATTTTATACATATTAAATGAACCTTGACGAATGTGGGGGTCTCCTGAAATCACAGGATTGTATTAATAATTCAAAGAAGAATCAATGTTTTTTTAAATTACCCATGAATATAGAACTGATTCATTTCTGTTCGTTCCCGGGGGCGATGGCTGGGGTAGGAACTGACCCGTACCTCTCCGCCCTGGCAGGGATAGTGAAATTGTGTGTGAGGTAGAAGTTTGGCAAAGAGAGCGAGAGGAAAGGCGGTCGGATGACCAAGTTGTTCGTTGAACAAGTTGACCTGAAACTTCCCCGCCCCCTTAAAAATACTTCTCAGTATTAATTTACATACGGGAATTTTTAATTTTTAAAAATTAAGATCGAATAATAAATGTTCATGAGAAGTAGGATTCAAGTTAAAACAATAGATATACTGAAGATGTGGTCAGTGACAAGAAAAGGACGAATTAGGATCAAACATTAGAGAATAATGAACTTGGTTTACGCCTTTCAGTCTTTTACGACTTTTTTTTTTGCAGGAGTAGGTCTTGGTCAGAAATTATTTGTTGACCAGCTTAGAAACTTTATTTCCATCATCAGGGGTAATATTAAAAAACATGAAAACAAACTGTTCATGAATAATGTTACCAAAACACACGTATATTTTGGTCACATTATTCATGAACAGTATTGTTTCATTTTCTTTCATATTAGCCCTGATGATTGAAATAAAAGTTTCGAAACGTTGGCAAACAACTAGTAAATTTTTCTGACCAAGCCGTTAACTTTGCCTGCAAAAAATTTCATTTATGATCGTTAAGAACTCTTCATATTCTTTACGACGACACTAATAGCACGGCGGATGAGGAACATTAGGCGGTCTGGCAAGGTAGCGCAGAGAAGACGGAGAAGAGGAGAATAACTGATTGATTAGTAATACCGGCGCGTCTCCTGCTAACGTAGTGTCCAGTAAGTGTAGTGCTGTTTTCGCTCGGGAGCGATGGATCTAGTGCCGTCCTATTCGTTAGTTAACGGGTTATCTCCACCAGCAACGCGCACGCATACACATGACATTCACACATATTTGCATGCTCTACTGTGCCTGGACGCTTTATCTTGAAACCAGGCGGGAGCTTGGGGATTGTACTTGGAGGAAGGTACTTGCGCGACTGCAAGTGGAGGGAAGGTCGGCATCTGATCTCATGTTTTAGTGAAGGAGAACCGCCACCTCGCGCAGAAAGAGCCATACACTAAGATGTCAAAGTCGTCGACGCACCTAGAAACACAATAATCAATCAACCAAAACTCGCTGGTCATAGACTGAGGCGGTAGTGATTGCTGAATGATTTTCATAGCCTCGGCGACACAGTACTGGTAGGTAAATTATTCCTCACATCATTACTATGGAGAGGCCATTAAAACCCGTCGAACGTCGTCGGTCGGTCCGTCATGCGGGTGATCCGTAAGGCGGCGGGGTGCGGCGGGCGGTCAGTCAGGTGGTCAGACGGTCGGTTGGTCGGTCTGTCTGTGGGTCTGTCGGTCTGTGGGTCTGTCGGTCTGTGGTCTGTCGGTCTGTGGGTCTGTCGGTCTGTGGGTCTGCCGGTCTGTGGGTCTGTCGGTCTGTGGGTCTGTCGGTCGTGGGTCTGTCGGTCTGTGGGTCTGTCGGTCTGTCGGTCTGTCGGTGGGTCTGCGGGTCTGTCGGTCTGTCGGTCTGTCGGTCTGTCGGTCTGTCGGTCTGTCGGTCTGTCGGTCTGTCGGTCGGTCGGCCGGGTGAGGGCGTGTCGAGCTGACGCAGCGAGCGACGTGGGGCGGGACGTCTGCGACGCCCTTCTGGGAAAGGGCAGCTATTAAGAGGTGCGGCACCGGTCCCTGGCCGCCCCGGGGGCGTCGCGACGCTAAGGGGCCCCCTCGCCACGCCCCCCCTTTCCCCTCCCCTTCTCAGCCCCGCCGCAGCGACGCTTCATCAAGAACGGCTCTTCCCCCTCTCCGACGGCTGGCGGCGCACCTAGACGACAAGGGGCCCAATTTACCGAGGCGTGTTGCGATTAAATAAGCTTTTGTCTCGGAGGTGTGGTGGCGTCGCTGTTCCAACTCAGACAAGAGTAGGATGCTGGGGAGGACAGCGGAGAAAACGTACACTTGTGCGACGACTGCGCCACTTTTATTTCCAAGTGTAGACGTTTGTCCGTTTATTATCCCGGTATGATGTACTTTTCCTGGGCAAGTCAACATCACGGTGGTTTCCTTCACCTTCCACTGTGCGAAGGACGTTAGTGTGCTCATGAAGAATGAAATAAGATGTGAGATGAAATAGTATGGTTGAGATAATGATTTTTGGGTAAGAAAAGCCAACCCGCAATAGTCATACCCACGACTTGCACGGGATTGAACCCGATTTTCGTCGGCACGTGCTGGCTGCAGATCTGTGCCGTTCAGGCGTTTATAGAAATGAGAGTGCAGGTCAAGAAGGTTATATTGCCTCGGATGAAAGTTAACTCGTTTACCTACACTACATTACTTCACTCTCTACATACAACACTACATTTTCTAATAGAAAATTAATATCTTTTCGGAAAATAATATTTGAAAAAGAAACCGTATTTTATATTTTTTTTACATTCTTCACAAAACAGTTTAAAAATATCAGACATCAAGGTAAAATTTTCCTTCAATTTGTCCGATTTGGCGTGGAGTGATCCAAAACGTCGCCTCACGCGATTGCGTGCCCCTTACCAAATCGTCCTTGAAACTCTCCGGATCATCTCATGCGGTTTTCCATCAAATTGCGGCGTAACCCAGGTTTGGGAGCCTTTAGTTGCCGATAAAGGGGCGGAAGTCAGGTCGCTGACAGAAGCATGGATTCCGGGGCAGATGGTGCAGGTGTTTGGAAAGGAGTAATTGGCGAAGCGCGAGTAATTGAAATATCAAAGTTTGGACGGTCAGTGCCATTTGTGTCCGAGATAACAATGGAAACCAGTGTTCGGAGGCGGACCTTGTAAGATTTAGGTGGAATAATTAAATCCCCACACACACGCACACGCACACGCACACACACGACACATATATCTTTACATATATTCCGTATATATTCACATTTGCAGGCTATTTTTCAATAAATTCATCACTAATTCAATTTGACTCCCCTTTTACCGTCTCTACCAACGGTGAGGTAGCTTCACGTCTCCATATCTTCATCCGGAGGTGAAATAGTTCTTTGTCATTTATTGTGAGAACCATCGCTGACCGACACGTCGAATTGCGGAGTTATTCCTAACCAGGTTTGTATAAGCGGGCAACGCCCCATAAGCTCTCAGTTGCCGACTGGTCTTCTCACTGGACAAGTGTCATAGCGTAGTTTGATTGATCGATTTTTCGTGTTTCCGGCGGTCAACTGCTTCGGTCACTAGTCCCGTTAGTGTAGTGCTTTTTTCTCGGGAGATGGCGGTGATCTTCCCCACTGGATGGCGAGATACGGCGCCGACCTACCGTCGGCTAGTGGGGTTTCCAACCAGGACTCTCCCATCAGCGCCGCCCCAGTCGGGACAAGCTCTAAGCTCCGACCGGTCTCCGGAATATGTGGTAGTGTAGTGCATGTAATGTAAGTGTGTAAGGGGAGAGGATAGGGACAAGGAAGAGGAACGACAGATCGCGCGGTCCGTGGCCCGTTGGAGTACTGCTCGGCATTCTCCTGGTGTTGATCGGAGAAACCACGGAAAACTACTGATCAGAGCAGCCGGCTGCTGAATTCTCCTCCAGACAGCGACTGATTTCGACCAGCTGAAAGCCTAGTGTCGGAAAATTGCCGCCGTGGGGAGTGTAACCTAGGACCTCCGGTCAGGGGCGCTGCAGTGACATCAGTTGATGCACTGAGCACCTCTACCGGTGATGGCGTAGTTCATGGAGTGAGTGCAAGAAGGAGTGAGGATAGGCAATGCGCGGTCCGGGGCTCGTTTTATTTACTGCTCCGGCGTTCGCCTGATATTGATCTAAGAAACCACGGAAAATTTAATATCAGAGTAGTTGTCTCATAGAATACTTTGGTCAGCATATGAATTCGATCAAGCTATATAACTAATGTCAAAAATTCCGCCACCATCGCGACTCGAAATCTAGGACTTTCCGGTCAAAGCCACAGAGGAGTGAGCGGCAATGTCATCTCTGGATAAACTCTGCCGGTCTTCGGAGTTGGAAAATGAGCTTGCACACAGGATCAAATGAGTTAATGAATGATAATGCGATAATCTTGTTTACATTCGTGATAATGTTTCATTGTTTTCCCATGCCGCAACTGCAATTTAAAAACTCCATTAATGCACGATTTTTTTCCCGAGTTAAATAGTTGACCGCGCAGTCCTTTACTCCTCGGAGATTAGATTTTGTTATATCATTATGATGCTCGACTGACCCATTCAAACACTCCAGGCTTGTAAACAATTGTTTGAAACGAAGAATAGAATCATACTAGATGCCAACTTGAACAGCCAGTCCATGTAACAAGCGACATTATGTAAACCCTAACCATGAATGCGAGGGTAGAAATTTAAAATTGCAAATATTCTTTCACAAGCCAAATACTTGAGATTCAAGCAGTTGTCACATGGCCAGGCGTCCCTGACGTCGATAGATGCGGTGATGATTGAGCTAAACAATTAAAAAATACTATTTTTGACATTTTGGAACAATTGATTGCTTGAGTATTAGTGATTTCACGTTTATAAACCCTGCTAAGGTCATTAGCCCTGTTAGTGTAGTAAGTTTTACTTCAGGAGGTGTAAGCGGTCTTCCTCGGTGGATGGTGAGATCCGGCGCCGACTGCTGATACTGTGAACCACCTCTTTCAACGGAAAAATTGAATAATTAATCAATATATAGGCATATTTAAACAATATTTACAGAACAGTAAAATAGTGATAAAACAACGAGAATATCGTAAAAGGAACGGTAATTTTTTCACATCGATTTGATTGATTGATTGATTTTTTCGTTTTTCCCGGGCATCAACTGTCTGGTCATTAGTCCCGTTAGTGTAGTGCATGCTTTTTCTCGGGAGATGGCGGATTTCCCGCTGGTTGGCAGATCCGGTTAGTGGGTTTCCCAACCAGGACTCTCCCACTCAGCGGGGCACTGCCCAGCCGGACAAGCTCTAAGCTCCTGATCGGCCTCCCGGAATATGTAGCAGGTCGCATAGTGCAGCGGTGTAAGGAGAGGATAGGACAAGGAAGAAGAAAGGATAGATAGCGCGCGGTCCGTGCCCTGTTTGGTAGGGTACTGCTCCGGCATGCGCCTGGTGTTAATCGAGGAACCACAGAAACTACTGATCAGAGCAGCCGGCCGCTAGAATTCTCTCCAGACAGCGACTGAATTCGACCTAACTGGAAAAGCTAGTGTCGAAAATCCTGCCGCCATGAGGACTCGGAACCATGACCTGCTGGTCAGAGGCGCGCAGTGGCATCAGTTGATGCCGAGCTACCGCCCCGGTACATCGATTTAAAGTTCGCCGCCCGCCGTGACTCAAACGACTACAATTCTCGTATTTTGAACAGCGATCACTCCTATTGATCGGCGAATCTCGACTATTCGGCGGTTTCCGTCTGTCAGGCAAAACGCGCCGTTTAACTCCCAACATGATCTCAGTGGAGCAGTGAGATGACGCGAGTGCGCCCAGTTTCTTGGCCGCTTGTTATGAGTTATCGGATCTAGTTATCTAGTCTAGGTTTTAGCTGTGTTGAGTTCTATTATTTGCCATACATTAAAGAAGAACTTTATAAAGATATCGAGTTCCACTGAAACAAACAACAAAACAACAAATAACAATAAAACATTCCTTTCATTTAAATTCAAAGAAAATCTTTTAATCGGTGAAGAAAACTGACACTGTCCTTTGTTATTAAATTTGACAACTACTATTAGTGAAAAAAGTTTAAACTACACATTTTATAGTCTATAGATATGAGGATTAAATGGTTGTATAAATAAATGTGAGAACTCAAAGTCAACGAAACGACGTCAGTAGAAATGCTTGGGTTTTTCTGGATTTTGTAATTTAAGTGCCCTGACAAAGCCAGCTAAAACTAAAGAAAAATCACAATAGTTCATTCAATATTCATTGCAATACAATGAACTTTCATTTTATCCTATCCTGAAATATAGACTCAACCATACGTCTGTAGTCACAGGAAAATATGACCACAGCAACGACAATTTCAATTTCAAATACGATTGTGTATAGTAGATTTACTGAAACTATATGGTGAAAATGAGCGTTGTTTGAGAGTTTAAAACCAGAATATACTGTGAAAAATATTCAAATACTCATGACTCACTGCGAGCGGTGGCTCAGTGCATCAACTGATGTCACTGGTAGCCTCTGACCGGGAGGTGCTAGGTCTGACTTCCGAGGGCGGCAGGATTTTCTACATTAGCTTTTCAGCTAGGTGAATTCAGTAGCTGTCTGGAGGAGAATTCTAGCGGACGGTGCCTGGTCGATAGTTTTCCGTTTTCTCCGATAAAACCAGGTGAATGCCAGAGCAGTATCTCAACAAACGGGCCGCGCGCACTTTCTTCCTCTTCTTGTCCTATCCTCACCTCCCCTTCCACCCTCTACACAACTTGCACTACACTCACCACACACGCGGGAAACCAGTCGGGGACTTAGAACTTTTCCGGCTGGGCGGTGCCCCGCTATCGACTGTAGGTCGGCGCCGGATCTCGCCATCCAATGAGGGAAGTTTACCTTCACCTCCCGATGAAAAACATGCACTACATTAACGGGAATAATTAGTCAGTAGTTTACGCGCCCCGAATCACTAATCAATAAAAAAAACCGTGACTCACTGCCGCTTGAGAAAGGCTAGAATATTCCACAAATCTTGTGATAGAGAAAAAATTCCGTATTTTTTAAAATATGAGGTCATCTTTCCCTTATTTTTAAGTCATTTTATAAGTCAATTTCAAAGAAGTTTAGATCATCAGATTCCGAGCCCTGATAATTAACAAAACTTTTAATAGAAGTGGGAGACGGGGCTCTAACATTGAAAGTGATTTTTTAACGAAAAGTAATAGGTAGTATAAGTGTGTATTCAAAATCATTACAGCTACTTATATTCAGAGAAGAAAAAAATAATTTCAATGAATTGGAGGGCATACAATACGAATTTCACTCATAAAAAGTGCTTTTTTTATCAGCGCATATCACATTCCACGTGTCATCACACATTCCACATCTCGTGCGTGGCATTCTCTGATTGAGATAATTTTTTTTTCTTGGGTGGCAGCTCGTTTCGGCGTTGCCATACGCCATCGATATCCTTCGGGTTCAATGCATCAACTGATATTACTGCAGTTCCTCTGGCCGGAAGGTCCTAGGTTCGAGTATGGACGGTGGCAGAATTTTCAACACTAGTTTGTCAGCTAGGTCGAATTCAGTCACTGTCTGGAGGAGAATTCTAGGCGGCAGTTGCTCACATCGGTAGTTTATTGATTGATTTTTTCGTGTTTCCGAGCGCGTCAACTGCTTCGGTTATTAGTCCCGTTAGTGTAGTGCATGCTTTTCGGGGGAGATGGCGGTGATCTTCCCCCGCTGGATGGCGAGATCCGGCGCCGACCTACCGTCGGCTAGTGAGGTTTCCCCCTAACCAGGACTCTCCCACAAGCGGGGCACCACCCCAGTCGGGACAAGCTCTAAGCTCCCGACCAGTCTCCCAGAATATGTGGTAGTGTAGTGCATGTTAGTGTATGTACAAGGGGAGAGGTTAGCACAAGGAAGAGGAAGGAAAGATCGCGCGCGGTCCGTGGCCCATTTGGTAGGGTACTGCTCCGGCATTCGCCTGGTGATCGGAGAAACCACGGAAAACTACCGATGAGAGCAGCCGGCCGCTAGAATTTTCCTCCAGGCATTCGACCTATCTGAAAAGCTAGTGTCGAAAATCCTGCCGCCGTCAGGACTCGAACCTAGGACCTCCCGGTCAGAGGCGCTGCAGTGACATCAATTGATGCACCGAGCTACCGCTCCCGGTCGGTAGTTTATATTACTATCACTTTATCTTATCGCGTTTACCGTCTAACAATGCATGGAGTGACATAAACGCATTGTGTATATAACACGTGTAGTATAAAAATAGTTCATAATTAAATCGTTAGAATGCGTTTATTACTCGAAAAACATTGTTACACCATGCAATAAAGGAATTCCTTTTCTTTTTTATTATTATTTTTTTAAGGATTTATATTACGTAAGGTGTGCCTTCGCCTGCTGCATCTGAAGTGTTTCTTTCACTGTGCGACGGGCGAGCGGCGGCGGCGGCGACCTGCTTCAGCAGGCCGTTCCTGCAGCTCCGCCGGCTGATGAAACCTTCCTGAGTCGAAGGCTCAGCGACCGCCGAGCAGCCGCGGGCGACCAGGCCTGCTTTTTCTGCCGCCCAGTGGCGTCGGCTGATGCAACCGCCCCTGCACAGCGAGGAGGGTCGCCGTCCACTCCACCATCGCTATAGAGCGATTTTCCTCAGGATGAGCCAAAGTGACAGCTAGTGCTGGCAACATAACTGAAGGTTCTGTGGCCGTCGTGCCTTCAAGCCCATGAGACTCCCTTCCTGCATTCGTTCGTTTGCAGTTGGCTAACTTGTAAATGGCTTTGACGCTTCCTTTTGTGATGTCCTCGTTCGACAAAAATATAGTGCGCCACGAGAAATAATTGAAATTAGGAAGTGCAGTGTTATGTGCTCTTCTGTAAAAATTAAATTTTTTATATATTACATTGAATTTATTTTTTGTGTAATAAATATTACGTTTATTTTAAAACCGAGAATTGAATGCGACCTGCGTATCGATACACGTGGTTCCGGCCTTTGTGCTGTTGTGTGGCGACTTCTGATTGATAGCTTTCTATTTACATTCGTGACAGTTTTCTTTTACTGATTGTGAGAGCATGTTAAGAGATTTTCCACATACGTAATTAAATTTAAATATTTCCCGGACTCGCGTACGTGCATATACTTCAGCGAAACTCTTACTTCTGCATAGATGTTTTCACAGGAGCCATTAGCACTTTACGAAGGGAGGCTGTCGCGGCGGGAGGGGTACTTCTGAAATACATGTGATGTTCACTTGTTTTCGCGAACTGTCACTCTGGCTCATCCTTAGGAAAATCGTTCTATACAACGGTCATCTCACATCATCATAACTAGGGGGCGGATTCTGATGACCGAAAACGTTGCTGATGATCTAAAATAGCTAGGCCTTTCCTAGACACACGCCTCAATTAGAAAAATCACATCGACAATAAAGTTATACAAGCAAAAATTAAATTACACCAACTAAAACCAATAATAAATAGATCAGCTAAATTCACGTACAATACTGCCTTACTGCTATACACAATTATCATACGACCACTATTATTATATGCATGCCAAGTTTGGATCAGCGCAGCTAAATCAAACACCAAACAACTGCAAGTAATCCAAAATCAGTTCTTATTCACCATCACGAATGTCCCATGGTAGGTCTTCAATGCACAACTCCATAAAGAATTCCAGATAGAACCGATTACCAACCACATTATTATTTTGTCCACCCCCTTCTTCCAAAACATACCAAATATACCTAAACTAACCCCGCTAAGACTCTGCCATAACCCAACTCACAGAATCCGCATTAAAAATAAATTTCCTTTCCATACATTCCTAAATAAATTCTCAGATCTCGATCCAAAGTAGAGATTTGTACAAAGATACCTATACCGCTCTAGTAGTGATGTAAGTTGTATTTTAAGATTATTTGTAAGATTATTGTAAGTTAATTGTTAGTAGATATAAGCAACTATAACAAACGTAGAGTATATTAACACTGATCTTTTTCTTGTTCTATCCAAAAGAAAATAAATAAAAAAAACACCTAAAACATTGCCAAAAATGATCAATAAAATGCTCTTAAAATATTTTTGAAATGTCCTAAAAAACGACTTAAAATGATCAAAACCACTTCAAATGAACAGCTCAACCTGTAATCGTAATCGAGGCTTCTTCCTTTTGTTCAAGGAACTCCGCTTGCAAACTTTTGATTTGGACAGTTTTTTTTTAAGAAAATATCTGCCTTTATCGTGAAATCCGACGAACTGACAATGGCACATATAAGCGTCACAGGAATTTTAGATTACATAGTATTCACAGCGGCTGGCATTACAATATATGAGCGAAGAAATCGAATATGATACTCAGGAATTCTGTGATGAACATTTATTTCATCTCGTAAATATCGATTGAAGCATGTTCCATTAAAATGATATAAAAATCGATTAAATCAGCGAAGAAAGCATTAAGAACTACGTAAAAGACACAAAATTGCATATTACTTGAAATCGACGAAAAATGCAAAAAGAAAAGGTAAAAAATGATTCATTAGTTGAAATAGACGAAAAAAGATACATAAAAATCGGGTATTTCCTTCTGTCATAACATACAATTAATTTCTATACTACTCGGCATTGTTCTTAACTGAAGACCGGGAGCGGTAGCTCAGTGCATCAACTGATGTCACTGCAGCGCCTCTGACCGGGAGGTCCTAGGTTGGAGTCCCGACGGCGGTAGGATTTTCGACACTAGCTTTTCAGCTAGATCGAATTCAGTCGCTGTCTGAAGGAGAATTCTAGCGGCCGACTGCTCCGATCGGTAGTTTTCCGTGGTTTCTCCGAACAACACCAGGCGAATGCCGGAGCAGTACTCTAACAAACGGGCCACGGACCGCGCGCGATTTGTCCTTCCTCTTCCTTGTCCTATCCTCTCCCCTTACACATACACTTACACTAACATGCACTTCACTACCACATATTCCGGGAGGTCGGTCGGGAGCTTAGATCTTGTCCCGGCTGGGGCGGTGCCCTGGGAGAGTCCTGGTTAGGGGGAATCCCCACTAGCCGACGGTAGGTCGGCGCCGGCTCACGCCATTCAGCGGGGAAAGATTACCACCGTCTCCCGAGAAAAAAACATGCACTACACTAACGGGACTAATAACCAAAGCAGTTGGCGCGCCCGGAAACACGAAAAAAACAATCAATCAATAGAAGTGAATAGGAAAAAATGAGCATTTCATTAAAATCCGCCCCCTCATCATAACGAACACGATTGCCGCTTACACCACCACCACCGTAGTTTCTTCCATCATCATTTTCATTATTGCATACACTATTACATCGACTTACATCCTCCGTTACTTTATACATATATTCTGGAGTAATCCTCCGTTACTGTGTATATATTTTCATTTACGCCGCGTTTCGTCGCAGTCTGTGGTCAAGAGGACCGCCAGGTAGCATCTCCGAGTACGCGCCTCCCACCACGCGCTCCTGCGTCACTACCCAGCGGCCAGAATTAGGAAGGAGTAAGGATAAGGATAGGGGTAGGGTTTTGGACACTTCACAGACTTTGGACTAGCCCTTGTGAAGCAGCCAAACTCGATTTGTTGGAACGAATTTGACATGAAATTCGACGGGAATCGAATCCGGATCTCCTTGGTGAAAGGCGAGCGACTTCGCTCTGCGCCACGAGATGACCTTTGACCTGCAACCAAGATGTTGATCGGAGGAACCACGGAAATTTACCGATCAGAGCAGCCGGTGGCGAGAATTGTCCTCCAGACCACGGTTGAATTCGACCTACTACTCAACTCAGACTGCACTGCGTGAGCAAAGATGGACTTCGATTCATTCGTCAATGTCCCAAGTTTTGAAAGGCCCTCCCTGGAAAAAATTGACAATTTTGAAAATATTAATAACTTTGATGTGGTTTTGGAGCGTCGGGGACGCATCACCCAAGCAAATGTAATTCATTTATTTAACGTCCAACAATTGTAACACATTTCAACAAAATGAATTTAGGTGACTTTGAAACACATGTGTTGCCGGTTGCCCGAGCCGATTGGGACCGGGAGCGGTAGCTCAGTGCATCAACTGATGTCACTGCAGCGCCTCTGGCCGGGAGGTCGTTGTTTCGAGTCCTGGCGGAGGCAGAATTTTCGACACTAGCTTTCCAGCTAGGTCGAATTCAGTCGCTGTCTGGAGGAGAATTTTAGCGGCCGGCTGCTCTGATAGGGAGTTTTCCGTGGTTTCTCCGATCAACACCAGGCGAATGCCGGAGCAGTACCCTACCAAACGGGCCACGGACCGCGCGCGAACTGTCCTTCCTCTTCCTTGTCCTGTCATCTCCTATTACACACACACATACACTAACATGCACTACACTATTCCGGGAGACCGGTCGGAAGGTAAGAGCTTGCCCCGACTGGGGCGGTGCCCCGCTGGTGGGAAAGTCCTGGTTAGGGGGAAACTCCACTAGCCGACGGTAGGTCGGCGCCGGATCTCACCATCCAGCGGGGAAGATCACCGCCATCTCCCGGAGAAAAAGACCTGCACTACACTAACGGGACTAATGACCGAACCAGTTGACGCGCCCGAAAACACGAAAAATTCAATCAATCAATCAACCGAGCCGATTGGTCGATTCGTGCTGGTTGCATTTGACATTAATATTTAAATGCGTTTTTAAACCAATCCGTCATACTTTTAAAGTCAAAGTGCAATTCGTCACGTCCCCGTGAAAGTCTCGAGACCTCATTTATAAAGATTGTGTGAGAGCAGCAAAAGATATCTATACTACTGAAATAATACAGGAGACGTGAACAACCACTGTTATTTCGTGTCGCTCAAACCTTATTCTCCCAGACTAAAAAATGACTGATTGCTTCGTTGTTAGTGATTCCGCGCGCGTCAACGACGAAGGTTCCGTAAGTTTATTGCATGTTTTCCCCTTTGTTGGGGGAAAACCGACAAGAAAATGGATTAAAATGATCAATGAGGCATTACGTTTTTAAGTCAAGGCGGATAGAAGAAATTCCCTTGCAACATACATGCCCTGTTCTTGGTAAATATATATTTCAATTAAATTTTCGGAAACTTGTTTAAATCTCTGTTCACAGTGATTTGAATTGATTTATTTAAAGTAGAGTAAAAACTATTCGTGACGAATGGGGAAGACGTAACATATACGCACGTTTTCTTGAGCTTAAGAATTTCATTCCAACATTTGAATTGAATGATGAAAAAATTTTCAAAAAAGCCAGGGTAGTAAAATTTGAAAACTAGACATTTTCGCTCCCGAGTTATAGAAAACTTGTTTGCATCTGTAAACGAACTGCACATTTTTTTAATTGCTAAGAAAGTTAATAGAGATTGTAATGTTTCAGAATTTGTAAAGTCCCCTCACTTCATTACTCTGACCGGAAGTGGTGACTCATGGCATCACCTGATGTCACCATAATGCCTTTGACCGGGAGGTCCTAGGTTCGAGTCCCGACGGTGGCAGGATTTTCGACACTAGCTTTTCAGCTAGATCGAATTCAGTCGCTGTCTGAAAGAGAACTCTCGCGGACGGTTATTCTGATCGGTAGTTATTTGTGGGTTTTCCGATCAACACCAGGGGAATGCCGGAGCAGTACTTTACGAAACGGGCAACGGACCGCGCGCGATATTTCCTTCCTCTTTTCTTGACTTGCCATCACCCCTCAAATATATACACACATGCACTACAGTACCGCACATACCGGGAGCTTAGAGATTCTCCCGGCTGGGGCGGTGCCCCACTGGTGGGAGAGACCTGGTTGGGGAAAACCCCGCTAGCCTACGGTTTGACGGCATCGGATCTCGCTATTCAGCTAGGGAAGATCACCGCCATCTCCGGAGCAAAAAGCATGCATTACACTTCCTGGAATAATGACCTTAGCAGTTGACGCACACGGAATCACAATCAATCAATCATGTAATAATATATCTAGGATCCACTCCCTTTCATATACAAAAAAAAAAAAAAAAAAAAAAACAGGAAATCTGGTTGAGTTGAAAGCTCGAACTTTTTTCTACTCGAAAGCCCCTTCGTGTTTTAAACATATAGATTAGAAAACTTGACTATCTCGCCAACCAGCCCCAGCTGCTTCCGGAGAATAGACCGTCGCTATCGCAGCCGCCATTTCTGCCCCCTCCCCGCCCTCACGCGCCGGCCGGTTCCGAAACATTACGCCTCCCCCTCCGCCGCCGTCGCCGCCGCCGCGTCACCGATACCCGCCATTTAGCGTTAATTTCCACGCAGCTTGATTGCGGAGCCCGCGACCCGCGCAGCGACTTACGACGTCCGCAGCACGGGCAGCGACACAGTGGGCCGAAAGAACCTAGAGGGCGCCAAGGGCACAAAAGAAATTTCAAAAACACGGAAGGAATAATGGATTGATTGACAGATTGATTTTTTCGTGATTGCGGGCGCCAACTGCTTCGGTCATTAGTCCCGTTAGTGTAGTGCATGTTATTTTCTCGGAAGATGGTGGTGATCTTTCCCCACTGGATGGCGAGATCCAGCGCCGACCTACCGTCGGCTAGTGGGGTTTCCCCCTAACCAGGTCTCTCCCACCAGCGGGGCACCGCCCCAGTCGGGACAAGCTCTAAGCTCCCGACCGGTCTCCCGGAATATGTGGTAGTGTAGTGCATGTTAGTGTAAGTGTGTGTGTATAAGGGGAGAGGATAGAACAAGGAAGGTGAAGGAAACCGCGTGCGGTCCGTGGTCCGATTGTTAGGGAACTAGTCCGGCATTCGCCTGGTGTTGATCGGAGAAACCACGGTAAACTACCGATCAGAGCAGTCGGCCGCTAGAATTCTCCTCCAGATAGAGACTGAATTCGACCTCGCTGAAAAGCTAGTGTCGAAAATCCTGCCACCATCAGGACTCGAACCTAGGACCTCCCGCTCAGAGATGCTTAGCACGAAATGCGATGAATGCACGAAAAAACAGCGAATTTTCGTGTGAAAATCTCTTATTACAGGACCCTGGTAACGAAAAAGTGGATGAATCCAGTTGCTAAAAAAATAGAAAAATATCCTCCAACATGTGGTGTAGTTCGTTGGTCCTTGATACCGAAAAAGCGAATGAATACAAAACGTCTCTTCGTCTGCGAAAAACGCTAACAGCTAAACCGTTCAGCCGATTTTCTCCAAAATTGATATCCCCCTATTGATCTGCCTGTTTGCATAGCTCCTTGAATTTGAAGCCAATATTGCAATTTTGGCGGGTACTTTACTCGAAATCCTGGGACATTTTCCAAATTTTTAAAAAACCGGACAATCATTTTTGATTAAATTTTGTTGTTGGATAGTGTTAACAACGTTCCTCCATCGAGCCCTTAATCTTCTTTGATATCCTTTAAACTTTCATCGTCCCCCAAGGGGTCAATACCAATTCCGTTCAGAAGCCCTCGTTTAAACGTCACTCATATAAATAAAAATAAAAAACATTAGAATAATATATTTATAACAGCATTTTTATAATGATGCAATAGTTTTATGAAATGCGAAAACCGATCCTTTGTTCCGGGCGATTTTTGTTTCTCGGTAATAAGGCCTCCGAGCGTTTCTTGAAACTCCATTGGAAGGTGACAGACCTGCCATTATCCTCCGAGATTGTACTACAGGTGGCCTTGCTCGGACTGTGCTCTGTTGCGTCATCACAGTTAGTTGCTTGTTTGGTAAGAGTAGTTAGCTGGCAGCCCAATGGAATGCTGCTGCTTACTACCCATCGAGTATTATCGCAGTCCAATTCGTACGTTAAAGGAGTGATTGGCCGCTGATACTAGCGCCCTTCAGCAGCTCAGGAGCCTCCCAACACAATTTAGTTTGTGGAAGGCATCATTCGCAATGTAAACTTAAACGTAAACGTAACGTAGCCGCAAAACCTACAAATGAGTTACTAAGCGAGACCATTCACAATGCCATGACGTAACCGTAGATGTAAGTCCGTAAACTTAACAGTTCGCACGTTCCAAGCTTTTACGTTAAGTTTACGTTGGAATTCTACCGAACACCAATCAGAGGGCAGTATGGAAGATCGATTTCAGATTGTGTTGAGGTAGTTTGTCGTTATGTCATGTTATTGTAATGTAGAAAACTAGTTTGCGAATAGTTTTGATGCGTGTAGTGAGTTCAAAGTAAGAATTTGGGCAATTTTTATCGTGACTTAAGCTGGATATGGCGAATGAACTAATTATGTTCGACGAATTACTCGTACATTGGTACAAGAGAATCCTTGTTTATACATTGAAGGAAATGCGAGCACTTCTACAACAGCTACTAGCTATAAAGACAAATCGATAGAAATGTCGAAGAAAAAGCTAGAAACTATGGTGGAAAAATATTTCCACCGTGGCAGAAACGAATCGATCAAGTTTCGGTACGTTGAATTCTGATTGCTTCAGACGAAACTTACGTTCCAGCTTACGTTCGTCATTGATTGATTGATTGGTTGGTTGGTTGGTTTTTTCGTGTTTCCGGGCGCGTCAACTGCTTTGGTCATTAGTCCCGTTAGTGTAGTGCATGTTTTTTCTCGGGAGATGGCGGTTATCTTCCCCCCGCTGGATGGCGAGATCCGGCACCGACCTACAGTCGGCTAGTAGGGTTTCCCCCTAACTAGGACTCTCCCACCAACGGGGCACCGCCCCAACCGGGAGAAGCTCTAAGTTCCCGACCGGTCTCCCGCAATATGTGGTAGTGTAGTGCTTGTTAGTGTGTGTGTGTGTGTGTGTGTGTGTGTGCAAGGGGAGAGGATAGAACAAGGAAGAGGAAGGACAAATCGCGCGCGGTCCGTGGCCCGTTTGTTAGGATACTGCTCCGGCATTCGCCTGGTGTTTGATCGGAGAAACCACGGAAACCTACCGATCAGAGCAGCCAGCCGCTAGAATTCTCCTCCAGACAGCGACTGAATTCTACCTAGCTGGAAAGCTAGTGTCGAAAATCCTGCCGCCGTGGGGAGTGGGAACCTAGGACCTCCCGGTCAGAGGCGCTGCACCGACATCAGTTGATGCATTACGCTACCGCTCCCGGTACGTTCGTCATTGTGAATGCTTTTTTTACGTATAAATTTTACGGCTAAGTTTACAGCATTACGTTACGTTTCAGTTTGCATTGTGAATGAAACCATAATCATCTCCTTTCGTAAACCAGCTGCAATGGCTCAACATTGTTGCCTCAACAGCATTATTGATAGGAATATTTTTGTATTTGAATCCCGATGGTTGCGGATTTCGACCATATCCAGTGGCGAGATGGGTCGAATTCAACCATTGTCTGCAGAAGAATTCTAGCGACCGGCTACTCTGATCGGTGGTTGTTTTTTGGTGGTTTCTCCGATCAATAGCAGACGAATACTGGAGCAGAACTCTAAAACCACGGTCACAGGCCGCGCGAGATCTCTCCTTCCTCATCCTTGGCCCATCGTCATTCTTTAAACAGACACACACTTACTGTACCACATTAACACACACGACGGGAGACTAGTCAGAAGCCTAGAGTAAGTTTAGAATTGGAAATTTTGTCAAGAAACGGAGTCTTCGCGTTAACAGCAGTGTCTCAATCTCATTCTAAGAATACTCTTTTCCAATTCTGTTGATTTGAACATTTCAAAGAGAGAAAGTTTTCTCTCTCCGTGGAAACACGCGATAATCAATTATTTAAATCATTGATTATCTCATGTTTCCGGGCACTATGGTCATTAGTCCCGTAAGAGTAGTTGCATGTTTTCATCACAGGCGTTTGCGGTAATCTTCCTTTGCCTTTGCAAGGTCAACCTTCGAGTTAGAAACAATGAAAGGAGTGAGTTGGAAGGCCGATACGATAAAAGTTAAAAACCAGATCTTCGTTGTTCTAAATTGCTCGCGTGTGTATACAATGGTAAATGATGAATTAAATTATTTGATGATATATCCTGCCATTCAGATGAGAGACCGGCAAGTGTAGTTATGTGCCAAATCTTTTACTGGTCTAGGTAGAGGTAGGTCGGTCCTGTAAGGTTTTCAGGGCTACATTTTGTATATATGTATGTTTTCGTAAATAAAATGTTTTTTTTTTTTCATTCCACTGCTGGTTTACTCGCTCCCGATAAGTGTATAGAAACTCTTTATAAGAAGGGACCGCTTTGACAGCTACTGCTGACAGTGTAACTACGGGATATGTCCGTGTACTCAAATCGTCAATCCGTTCGTTAAATTAGCTCATTAGTAAATGGTTTTCATCACCGTCTCTTGCGATGCCATCGCTCTACATGACATTTATTTGTTCCCCGACATGTCAAACTGGTCCCGTAGAGTAATTTCTCTATAGCAGTGTAATGCACGCAAGTGCATTAAAAGTTTACGTTTGCCAAAACACAAAATGGTTTCAAAAAGTAGCACGCACACTGCTCAAGAACAAATAAATACTTTCGTAAAACGCTGCAACAAATTAAATATTTTAACAAAACATTCTTCACCAATGTTGCAATAACATAGTACAATCCACATTGTATTGATCGATTGGGGAATATCAATTTTGAGAAATCGAATGCAATTGTTTAGCTTCTAGCGTTGTTTACAGACCGAGACAGACGTTTTGCCGTCATTCGATTTTTCGGTATCAAAGACCCACAAAAACCACGTGTTAGAGGATTTTTAGCAGCTGGATATATTGAGAGGACGCCTTATATCCCCCGGCAGTGACCCCCCATGAAACTAGATTTTGTAAAGACGTGGTAAGGTTCACTAAACCCTTCGCAGACATAACTTCTCTCCCATGCATCAGAGGTTTTTTGTACTTTTTTGACGTTAAATAAATTAAGCATTCGAACAGCTTTGAAAACGTCGAATTTGGACTTCTACCAAAATTAATGTCACTCTTGTCCGTAATGAAAACGAATGACGTAGACGTTGAAAAGATGGGAATGTCTCGTGCGTTATCAGCTACGACGTCTGAACCAGCAGTACTAATATAAAGAAATGTTCATGGCAAATAAAAATTCTAGAATACAGTACGTACTTCCTTCACACATCAAAATGTAGAGAAAACATTACAAAAAATCAATGTGTCAAATTTGGGTTAACACATCATCTTTCATTCTCAGTAATTATACATCCACAAATGAATTGTCAAACTATTGTATTCTATTTGAGCTCTTGTATTTGTCATGTTTGCCTCTCTGTTATTATTCTGACATGAATATTTAATATTTATTTCTGCAAAACCATTTATATTTAGTGGAAAGTACTAAATATCATTAAGCAAAATTCAGGATATACCAATTTTGAACGAAACAATGTAGAATAATGTATTAAAGGTTTTGAGAAGCTGAAGTGATCAATATGCAATATCTACTTGCAAGTGCCTTGAATTTGAAAATAAGGAACCTTTAAATTTGTACACAATTCCTAAGTTGTCTGTTACACCATTAATGAATATGTAGTATTCGCTATTATTTTGTAACCAACTTTTAAAATGCTTAAGTTTCATTAAATGTACAATAATAAAATGCACATTAATGAAAACATGTTTCACTACTTTTTTTTCTGCACTTTTTCCAACATACACCACATCACCTTTAGGCCAGCCATTCCACATTAAATTCACCATAGTTTTCCAACATTACAGTTTTCTCTATATTGTTATATTGCATTCCACTTACATACCAGTATTTCGTGGAAAACATTTTGGTTATTTGTTTAAATCGACTTTCCTGATTCCTTCTGATGAATTCAATTACGCTGAAGAAAAATTGGTAGTTTTGCAATTGCAATAACAACTAACACTTTCAGTAGCAGATCTTGGTCAGATTTTTATGAGCTTCATATCATAGAGGAAGTTCAGGGACAGTTTGGATACAGAATGCAATTCATTCGGTAACAGCTTGTACACAATATTTTATACAAATATTTTATTACAAAAGAATTCCCCCCGAACTTGTGATCTATGTTGCTGTAACCTAACTTTGGACCACATCGTGTCATGTCCCAAATTCATCTTACAGCGAAAAATTTTTTTGCAGGGACAGGACATTGGTGCACTTTTATATTCCCCTGACTATCAAAATTAAGTGATCAAATTTTGCCAAATCATTGGTATTATATCAGAAATTTGAGATCAAAACAACATGCTAATTATTGTGAACACTGTTGTATTGTACTAATGTAGAATTATGGTATTAAAACAATGTAATTTTGTATTAGAGATCTAAATGTAAACTGTGTACTAGATATTGTAATTGGTGTGGTCGCTAATGACCTTGCGGTTGATGCGACCTAAAATAAATAAATAAAAAAAAAGAAAAATTTTATAATACATTATTCCACATTGCAAACAAAATTAACAAGAAATTATTTACACAGATTGCTGCTTTACCATCTTTAGACAACAGTAAATAAATGAATTCAACATTCACACTCACAATTTTAATGCTCAATAACTATACATGTCTTCATGAGAGTTTAATTTTCATTGTATGACATAGTACTGACAATTTTCCTACTTTAAGTGGAATTTGAATTTTTGAAAAACAATTGCATTTACCTCTGGTGTATTTGGTTCAACAGCCATCAAATTGCAAAGAATTGCATACTGTGCTTTTAGAATTAAAACTGTTGTTGAAACAACAGTTTTAATTCAATGGACAAAAGTCTGACATGGAATGAGAAGTCAAATTTTTAAGAGATAAAACTTACCATGACATTTGAATAGAATTCCAAGCTATTAAATTCATATTCTGACCATAGTAAGCATTCATTAAAATCTAAATTAGAAAAACTGTGGTATTTTAATATTTTTGAAGAAAAAAGATTGTCAAGAAGTTTACATCATTATCAGAATCATAAAGAATTACAAGTTACAAGCACACATTTCAGCTCTTCATGGAGGCTTCATAATTCACTACCGAGTGTTATTTATTGTATTAGATTATTGTGCTGTATTATATAAAAATGATTGTTTTATTTTCACGACGTAGATTGTTAAAGTTTCAATGTTTTTGAAGAATTTTTCAGGTCGCTGAATAAGTGTTTCTTTTAAAGTACTTTAGAGCTCAATTATTTTGCGTACTGCACTTGTTGGAAACATAATTGTGGTTATAACAGCATCCTATTTTCTTTTTCATCCACTTCTGCATCATCGTTATCATTTTCATTATCTCTCTGAGAACTACCAGTAGAACGGGCTAGAGCATCTCTTAAATAGTGTTTGCGAGAACAAAGGCGACTGACGGCGGTAATTAATAATACATTTCATTGTCTATTTGTAGTACTCGCCGACTTCGGTGTCCACGCTGACGAAAGAAGACGATTCTTAACGATGCTTAATTAAATTCTTGCTTGTTTAATGTAAAAATGTTGCTCCTTATTTATAAGTTTCAATATGAATAAACCGGGAGCGGTAGCTCAGTGCATCAACTGATGTCACTGCAGCGCCTCTGACCGGGAGGTCCTAGGTTCCCACTCCCCACGGCGGCAGGATTTTCCACACTAGCTTTTCAGCTAGGTCGAATTCAGTCGCTGTCTGGAGGAGAATTGTAGCGGCCGGCTGTTCTGATCGGTAGTTTTCCGTGGTTTCTCCTATCAGCACCAGGCGAAAGCCGGAGCAGTACCCTACCAAACGGGCCACGGACCGCGCGCGATCTTTCCTTCATCTTCCTTGTCCTATCCTCTCCCATTACACACACACACTCTTACACTAACATACACTACACTACCACATATTCCGGGAGACCGGTCGGGAGTTTAGAGCTTGGCCCGGCTGGGGCGGTGCCCCGCTGGTGGGAAAGTCCTGGTTAGGGGAAACTCCACTAGCCGACGGTAAGTCGGCGCCGACTCTCGCCATCCTGCGAGGGAAGATCACCGCCATCTCCCGCGAAAAACATGCACTACATTAACGGTACTAATGACCAAAGCAGTTGACGCGCCCGGAAACACGAAAAAATCAAATCAAGTCAATCAATATGAATAACTACCCTGGAATTGACACGCGATTGAAAATGGCACCAGTGACAGACCACGACAGATCAGCCAGCGACTCCGGGCGGCGAAGTCGAGCTGCGGGAGGCGGAGCCAAAAGCTCTGCAGATATCGAGTGATTGTGCAGGAAGTGTTGGTTGTCGTAGTTTTTGGTTGTTATATGTTTTCCGTAGGAACTGATTGTGCGGTTAATGATGGGGGTAAGTTTGCGATGATTTGGATGCTCGACTGGCTGGAATCAAATGAGTTTAGTGGCAGGGAAGGAGAGGAACAGAAATGTACGAATATTATGCGAAGGCGAATTCCAGACCCGTGTGCCTTTCAGTGGGCCTTCACTAACGGAGAATTTTAACACAGAACACAGGCAGAATATTCGTTTATTTTAGCAATAAATGCTAAAGTACTAATTTTCAGATACAGTAAAACTTTCTTAATCCGGAACCCGTATAATACGGAAAAGTCTAATGTGAATATAAATGGAGGTCCGGGCAAACATATCTCTACAGTATTACATTGTATAATGCGGAATCTTGTCTAATACGAAAAAAAATTGTTGTGTCATGTGTGAATACATTGTTCCACATTGTTCCATTCATTTTGCTCACCGAAACTGTTACTCTTTGTATCAATGAACGTTTCGCTGGAACGGTTAGTATTCAGGCACCATTTTTATTCATAAAACTGCTCATGTGTCCGGATTCGGCAATCTCGGCGAAAAATCATCGCCCGTAATAGAAAGAGAACCATTTTAATCCTTGCAGTATGAAGAGTGTACATCTCCCACCGGAGCAGCCAAGAACCACTTAGAAACCACATGAAGTTTCATGAGCTCTACGTGAAAGGTACATTTTAAAGTTGTTAAAGAGGCAGGGAATTTTATTATGCTTATTTATGAGTACATAACATTAAAATACTATTTCGATATTCTTAGTTTATTTAGCGAAAGATGTTGTTAAGCAGAAACGGATTCCTCTATCATCCCTTCGATGTTAAATTGACGCTTTCTTTTTATTCTGAAGTAATAGTTTTGAGAAAATAGTGATTATTTTCTGAGAAATTAATTTTTGAATTTGTAAGAATTTTTGGGGTTATTATTATGGGAGTATATTTTACTTGTAAAATTTACTAACTTTTTATTGGCTGCCAAAAAAATTAATTCAAACTGAACATATTGTAAATAATTGGTTTTTCGGGAATATTGTAAATAATTAGAATATAAATTGAATAGAAGTTTTGAAAAATATTTTTAAACACGCAAAATTCAAATGTAACGAAAATAAGGTTTCAATTTTTTACATCAATGACAACCATGTGCACCGTTTACCACAGAAACAATTATTTATGAAGTTGTTCACTGTAAACGATTTATTCAACAAACTGTTATTTGAGTCATATGACCAAGTTCGGGTTCTGCGAATTAGGTGAAATTTTGCACACCACATCTTTATGGAATTCAATAAATTAACAAGTTACTGTTATTCACAGTGTAGCGTCATGTGTGGCTATCGGTGAGGTGTCTAAGAGATATTCAAAAAGGTTTACTGAAGATACAGATTCGAAAGAAATTTTACTTTTTTCTCAGTGGATTTTTTGTGTAAAAAGTGCATGCAATATGGATATGTATAGCCAGGCAAATTCAACCAATGCATACCGAGCCTTATCCATATTTTAGTTTTAATAAATGCAGAATTCGGGTAGTGGAGGAAAGGTGACAATTTAGGTCCTAATTATTTGAAACGTTTCACATATTTCGGTAATATAATAGTGCATTTATGAACGGGAAAGGAAGGTTCAGTGGCATCCGATTAAGTATGATGTCAACCCCCACCCCAGCCTATTCCTTTGACCCAGAAACCGTAGTTTAAGTAAAATTGAGGAAAAGACTGGTTTCCACTTTTAATTTAAAATATTTATTCCCCATCAATAGAGTTTATGTCGATTTTATTGATGTGTGTAACGAGAAGTGGAGACAGATCGTCGAAACTTGTCCATTGTCCCCGCTCCCTACTTTAGACTAAAGTATCACATCCACAAATCTATCCTCACAAAGATTTTGGTAAGAAAAAATTCTTTCTTCTCAGGAACCATCAAATCGAATTTTACCATTATTATTATTATTATTATTATTATTATTATTATTATTATTATTATTATTATTATTATTATTACTATTTTAACAATAATGTTTCATGTATTAATTACCATTTAGACTGCATAATTCTAAAATAATAAATATACCTGTGGCAAGTAATATCCCTCAGCTCCTACGACAATGATCCATATCTCGATCAGGTAATTCGTTCAGTTTCTCGGATCCTTTGGGCAAATGATCGCCCCTTGTTTTGCTTCTGGACAAAAATGTATCTTCACAATATCTGTGCACGTTTACGTGAGCTCTGCGGGGTAGTTATTCAAATAATAGTTCTCTATCACCTCTTGGCAGTTAAGTCGATACTTTTACGAAAGGCACGATGAGGATAATAGCCTAAATCTGTCTTTACAAATAGTTATTACATAGGAGCGAAAGTTTTCATACCGTTTTTGCCAAAAAAACGCTCGTTGCTACCTGCATTTATAATTCTGCTTAATAAATATATGAATTGAAGCTGAGATCTCAGAGCTGTAGAAATCGTGCACTTATTTCTCTTCTCCCCACAGCACGTCACGCAGTTTTTAACTATTTTTGACATTAAATAATGAAATAATTAAAAATAACTTCACTGCTTTTCTCACTACTGCGCCTAGTCGAGGAAAAGTAAAAAGAGACAGCTAGTCTAGTCTAGTCGCATTCGCGTAATTGACGTTGAGATATATCATTTTGTTCCTACCTCCCACTTTGGTGACTATCGTAATTACGTCTCGCCATTAAGTGGAGACTCTTATGGACGATGTACTCAGCAGAAAGAATGCATGAAGTCTACAGCTGGGCTGGATATTTGTCTCATAACGCAATGCAAGATACTGTTGCGTCGTGTCGCTAAAAACAGCGTTGGGCACGTGGTGCTTGGTGGGCACCGGATGCGTAGACAAATGCAGAAGCGATGACTCACGGGGTTTTTCTGACAAGGTGTGCGCATCGCTAGGGCGGAGGCAATGGAGGCGGTGGGCAGCGTCGCGAGGGCTATTTAAGGGCCGTGAGAACAATAGCTCTTCCTTCTTTGTGATCCTTTCAAAATTCAAAATTTTTTTTCCCTTTCAAAATTCAAAATTTAAGTAGTATATGACTTAGTGTAGGGATTACAGAATTTTGAAAATGTGCACACAATTCACTTTTCCCCATAGCACGTCAAACGCAGTATTTAACTGTTTTTTTGACGTAAAATAAATAAATAAATAAATCCTGGAGGCAGCAGCGTAGGTCGTTCGTGAGAGGTGCGAACGTGGACGCGAGGAGCCGGCAGTTATTGTCGTGACTAGTGAGACATGTAGTCGGTCTCAGGGCAGGCGGTACTACGCACGGCGAAACATTAGATAGTATGTTGCGGTGTGGTAGCCGTTGTAAATATCTCTCCTAGCAGTGGGGTCTATTTAGTTAGTTAATTGTATACAGTACATTGGTTATTTGTGACTACGGTCTAAATTGTTAATAAACCTACTGTTATTACAACCCACTCTCGTCTGTGTACTGATTACACCCGTATGACGACACAATACGGTAATTCCACATAGTATTTTGTACACGTATTATATAGTTTTTATCACAATCGTCTTTAAAATTTCTCTTTTGTTTCGTAATTATTCAAAGTTAATTCTTTCCTGAAAACGTTAGAAAAATAATCAAAGAAACCGTTGTATACGTACGAAGAGTTCACGAACTACTGTCAACTAATACTTACTTGTGACCTCCAAATTTACACTTGTGTTAGTTGACTCGTAAAATTAACTTTTGACAAATAATTGGAAGTGGGTCATTCTGAGAATTTCCTCAAGGTTTATCCACCTCTTATGGTCCCCGAAGGTATTCAAGTAAATCAAATATCAATAACTTACCAATCATAATTTTATTTTCGTAAATAAGTACCTGTACCTGTAAATAAGTACTTGATCCTCCCAAGACAAGGTTTTTCTCCCATATCTTCAGGTAAAGATAATTTCTTACAATGTTAAGAGTCTATTCAAACCGGGTAACTGAAATGTTGATTTGAACATCAAGTATAGAGACTTATGCGTTCTGCTTATCCCAATGCAATTTGCTCCTCCCGCAACTACATATTTGCACCAACTACTGCACAAATCATGATTAGGTAAAAGGAACAAAGAAGAGGATGTTTCAAATAACATATGTTCAACTTATAATGTCATATCACAGCCTTTTGTCATTTTTTTTAAATCCAGAAAGAAGTTGTTTGTTTGTAGTATTCATGCCAAAAGTTTTCGTTTCTATAGAAGGGTTTATTGAAAGACCATTTATCTTTCTCAATTAGTCTGATATTATATATAAGTGAAAAAATGCTCTTTCTCCAATTATATATATGCTTTTATGCATGTGCTTATGTAAAAAAGCAGTTTAAGGAACCTGAAAATATTTTATCTTGAAGGTGATAAATTGATAAGGATTAGAGTATATACGAAATCTCTACACTTCCATTACATCTTCCTTTCCCTTGACAACCATATCGCATTTCTGTCAAGCCAATTTTCTTCCCGTGGCGAAAGCCAATGTGACACGCGCTGCAACATACAAACAGCATTTCTTCGTGGTGTCTGCTTCGGCGCTGTACACGGGCGGTGGCGGCGAGGACGCCAGCCGAGAGGAAACAAAAACTGCAAACCGCGCGGGACGGCGGAGGCGGCGGCGTGATTTGGCCGGCGCAGGGGCACACGTTCGGCCCCAGGCGGTGGCGGTGGCGGTGGCGGTGGCGGCAGCGACGCCATTAGTCGGCGCATTGTTAGCGGCCGTCGCTGGCGCAATTACGCCTTATTGGATTAACCCGCGCAGCGGCCGCGCGGGCGCTGCCTGCACGTGATGGATGGCTCCGCGCGTAATTGATTCCGCGGCGTCGGCGAACTGCGCCTCGGCCATCGCTTCAGCCAGCGTTTCAGCCGTTGCTTCAGGCGTTACGTCAGTCGTCGCCCCGGATGCTACCTCTGCCATCTTCTTAACCGTCACCTCAGGGAGCGTTTCAGCCGTTGCTTCAGGCGTTACGTCAGTCGTCGCTCCGGACGCTACCTCTGCCAGCACCTTAGCCGTCGCCTCAGCCAGCGTTTCAGGACTTGCTTCAGGCGTGACGTCAGTCGTTCCCTCTGCTTTCCTCATCTTTGGTTTCTTAATTTGGTTTGATTCATTTACTCTCTCCATGCAAGATCGCGCCATTTCCGCCAACTCTTACATGCATTTATTACATTCTTCTCAGCAAACCCTTCACATGCTTCCCAACGACCCCACCTATCTGGAGACTGATTCCTGGTATCTTCACAGAAGTCCACGTAAGCATTCGAAGCCTTCCAAACGATCTGAGCGTTTTACTGAATTCTGTAGACGCTCCTACGCAGGTGAATGTCCCTGTAGAAAATACGTTTGCTGTAGTTCGTACAGATCAGACGCATCCAAGGCGCCGTGTACACCAGACGTGTTGAATTGATTGATTGATTGATTTGTTCGTGTTTCCGGGCGCATTAACTGCTTCGGTCATTAGTCCCGTTAGTGTAGTGCATGTTTTTTCTCGCGAGATGGCAGTGATTTTCCCCTCGCTGGATGGCGAGATCCGGCACCGACCTACCGTCGGCTAGTGGGGTTCCTACTAACCAGGACTCTCCCACCAGCGGGGCACCGCCCCAGCCGGGACAAGCTCCAAACTCCCGACTGGTCTCCCGGAATATGTGGTAGTGTAGTGCATGTTAGTGTAAGTGAGTGTGTAAGGGGAAAGGATAGGACAAGGAATGGGAAGGACAGATCGCGCGCGGTCCGTGGCCCGTTTGGTAGGGTATTGCTCCGGCATTCGCCTGGTGTTGATCGGAGAAACCACGGAAAACTACCGATCAGAGCAGCCGACCGCTAGAATTCTCCTCCAGACAGCAACTGAATTCGATCTAGCTGGAAAGCTAGTGTCGAAAATCCTGCCACTGTGGGGAGTGGGAACCTAGGACCTCCCGGTCAGAGGCGCTGCAGTGACACCAGTTGATGCACTGAGCTACCGCTCCCGGTGGGCTTGTCGAGACGCGTTAGTCAAAGTGGAGTGGACGAGAGGAACCGAGGAGGGTAAGTCAAAAGAGGAATGACAGGAAGAGGCGGCGACGCCTTGGCGGGGAGGTCGAGGAAGGACAGATCGCGCGCGGTCCGTGGCCCGTTTGGTAGGGTATTGCTCCGGCATTCGCCTGGTGTTGATCGGAGAAACCACGGAAAACTACCGATCAGAGCAGCCGGCCGCTAGAATTCTTCTCCAGACAGCGACTGAATTCGACCTAGGTGAAAACTAGTGTCGAAAATCCTGCCGCCGTCAGGACTCGAACCTAAGACCTCCCGGTAAGTGGCGCTGCACCAGACGTGTTGAAGCAATGAGCTTCAAGGGTCCGCACAATCCGAACTTCCGTCCATATCCGGTATCAGACGGGCATCACCACAGTTACCAGCGACGCTCCGCGTTATGTCGCTTTAGTTTTCCAATGAATACTATACGTTTGCGGAAAAAACACAGTAGTGACTTATATCGCGCGGGCGAGTTGAACTTTAAACTTGCGTACAAAGTCGGATGGGGCGAAATATAGGCAGCTGATCACTATTATGCTGCAATTCCTCAAACTGATTTGCGAGCCATCACCGATCAATCGTTCGTAATCGGTGTGACTTTTGACAGTCACTCGCGTCAGCAACCGCCGGTAGTCCATGTCTTCTCGCTGTCTGCGCCTACTCTTTTCCAGGGACGCCGCCACGCTCAGCCCACCCAGTGTAAAAGAGGTCCCCTTCCCTTATAGCTCTGAAAAAGTGCTGTTTCCAGGGGTTGAATTCTGGATTCCAACCGCAACAAGTTATACTTCGTGAGTGGTGTCAAACAGTAAAAATGCAGGTGTTTCATATCTTCAAACTGTAACATAAGGATCTTCAGAGTTAAACTAGTCAATCAATTTGCATTATTCACTAATCAAATATATTCAGCAGCAGAGATCTTTGAGCTACAATTTTGTGTAATTTTGCAACCAACTAACTGAAGAGAGATTTCAAATCGACAAGTTCAACAGGCACCTTAATGAATCACAAGGTGAATTAATTTATTAGTTAAAATAATCAAATATTTTAGGTCTCCTTAAGCAACTGCCGAATAGAAAAGCCCTTGTGCGAAAGGACCTAGCTCAACCCTAAATAAAGGCGGTGTAGACCAGAAGTTTACCTTTTAATGCTTTCGGGTCACAATCCTTTCCAACAACGCCCCCTTCCTTCCTTACACGTCACCTTCGCCTCAAACGCCTCTACAACACCTCCACCATCGCATTCGTAGCCACCGTCTCCTTCAATGACTCGTTGCCTAAGTTGTTTGCTTGTGGGAGTAGATGCTACCTCTCCGATCGCTGCTAATTTATCCTTAGATTTCGTATCCGCCATAATATAAGACCACGGGGCAATAACATGCTACGTAATTTACGTACGTTTTAAGAGAAAGAAAGTACGGCTTAAAAAGTTCCATAAATAAATAAACTAAAAGTCTTGAAATTTATTTTTTACAATCTATCAACATACACGAAATAAAATATCTACATTTTCACCAAGAATACTCGTACATAAATTGATGACTTGAAACACTAACATTTTCCTCTTATTGCATTGATTGGTATGACTTTGCATGATCTTCGTGGAACATAACTCGTTCTTTCTTTATCTGAAAATATGGTAATCATTACACCTATGAATTTCTTAAGTTATTAATACAAAAATATTTTAAATCAATTGAAATAAACTTTACACTTGCAACAACAGTTGATTTCATACAATTTCTATCAGGGCTTCTTGCTTTTCTTCATTAGGCTTGCTCTCTGGAACCGTTTACAAATGGGTGAAGAAACTATGATGTATGGGTTGATATAGTTAAGTAGTTCATGGTCATCTTTGTCCTTACAAGCACTCAAAGGAATGGGTTCTGATTTTTTTACCAGAGTGTCAACTTCGGAAATTATTCCGCGTTTTTCTCATGTAATTTCCATTAAATTCTCCATTTACATCATGTTGCACGAACATTTTTTAGGGATGAGTTGCCAAGAATTTGAACGTCGCTACTTTGGAGAAATTTAAAGCCTTTCCATTATCGCATTTGTATTTATTTGCAATTTCAATTGCATAGTTGATAATTAGAAGAATCCTCTTGTGTGAGCAATGTTCCTGATTTTTTTTCTTTTCTTATTGAAAATTAATTCGCACCAGTCTTCTGTGAAATAAACATTCTATCTTCAAATAATGAACCAAATATGCACTAGTTTATTTTTTTCAATTCGAGTGAAGTCACGATTACATGGTAAATGACTGTGCCGTGGCAAAAAAATATACGCTCGAAACATTCAAAAATGTGTCGTCAATACTAAACTATTCCATAGCGCAACGATGGTTGAGTTCTTATTCTGTCCTGGAAAATTAGCTGAAAATAATACAAGAGTTTTGTTTCCAATATTTCGGGACTGTGTGCATTTCAATGTGCAGCTTTCAACTTCACAGAATTTACAAATATATATTTGGCACCTTCAATCCAATATTGAATTCTGGGCAAAAAAATTTCTGTACTGACCAGTATTTACAGGATTCACATTCTTTTCACTGGACCATTTCTAGTAATACCGAAAAAACTCTTAATAGTAAGTTCTCAGTTTAATTATTTATTATTAAGATAATAGTGTTGGTGTTAATGTGAAATTTTTATATCCTCTTCAGTATACTTTTTAAGTCGATTAGTATTCTACCTCTCCCATCATATTTTACGACTCCAATTTTAGTTATCATCTTTTGCATATGTTGTAGTCGACCTCAGCTATTTTGAAGACCGTGAATGGCTAGAAACTCATCCCTGCACAGATTTACTCCAACACAGTCTACATTAACGTAGTAAAAGTAAGAGAAAGATTGCTTCGATTCATTAGCGTGCTCTGAACAGTTTCTTTTTGCCGGTTTCGCTTGAATACGTTTTATTATGCCTTTTTATTCAAACAGTAATAACATGTTGATATATGCCAGATACATAAAAGCACGAAATGATCTAAAAACAAGCAAAATACGCGAACTTACGCAACTTGCATTTTATGCGGTCTCTACTCATTATTCCCATCATCGGACACCATCGTCACATTTAAAGTTGTTGCTGTACCGGGCAGAACAAACACGGACTGCATTGACTCAATCCGGAACCACTGGCTTTTTCTCACCTCTCAAACTACGTAGTACATGAATGAATAATATTCTTGCCTGTATAAATACATTAGGAACTAATAATAGAAGTAGTCAAATCATGTTCACACTTCTTCATAGGAATTTTACACCTTGAAACTGAACTCTCGTAAAAGAAATCTATGAAACAATGTTCTGTCCCTCCACAGTAAAGATTAATTAATTGACAAATTAATTAAAATGATAATTATCAAATACAATAAATATTCAACGCATGCTGCTCACACCTTCTGCCATGATCTCTGTTGTCGGCTCAGACGTTATTTGAACTTTCACATCTCCCATTTCCTTCCACCGTTAGTGGTCACAAACTCCTTGATTCACAAATTTACATGACTACATGAAACTGTCGTGTTCTCTTGTTATAAAAAATCTCATAAGGGGTTCAACTCAATATGTCTTAATATCACCATTCACAGTATTAGTCATTGTCATATCAAACGTTCTGTGACTTAACGTACTCAATAATTATTCTGTTAATTATATTACCGTAGTGTCTTCTCATTATCTCGAGTTTTTCTCTTGTCGGCGTTGACTTTGCTTTCTGCGCAGCCTCCTCTTCGTAGAGAATGAGTTCCAGCGCTGACGTGGGAACGTGGATGAGTGATACTCGTGGGAACGTCGCTCCCAGCAGCTGAGGCGAGAAGTGCTCTTGTGGCTTGAAAGAGAAGTCAAGCCTACGCTCCGATCCATCTCGATCAGGTTTTTCGTCCAGTTTCCCTGATTCATTGAGCAAATGCTGAGATGGCCCCTTGTGTTGCTTCTGGACATAAATGTAACTTCATTTTCTGTGCACGTCTTCTAGAATTCAGTGGGAAATACAATTATTCAAATTATCGTTTCCATGTTGTCGCGGCAGGAAGTAATAAGAGACAAAATGTATTGCTTATTTATCCTGGAAAATAGAGTTTATTACATGGGAGTTTTTTTGTTTTTTTTTCTCCCTTTCAAAATTCAAAATTTATTGCTTATTTATCCTTGAAAATAGATTTTATTACATGGGAGTTTTTTTCTCCCTTTCAAAATTCAAAATTTAAGTAGTATATGACTTCGTGTAGGGATCACAGAATTTTGAAAATGTGCACACAATTCACTTTTCCCCATAGCACGTCATACGCAGTTTTTAACTGGTTTTTTTGACGTAAAATAAATAAATAAAAATAAATAAATCCAAGGCAAACCTGCAGAGTACACTTGCAGTTCCGTTTTGGAGCATAAAATATTCTAATTATAAGATAATCGTCATTAATTAAACAAATATTACCTCTGTTACAAGAATACTTATTTTTTGTATCAGGATGATGATGGCTAAGCCACCGAAAGCTGATCATTCAATAAATAATATTGTTTACAGCGCCTCTAATCATTTTATTGGTAAGAATACTACTCAAAAGTAATACAATTTAATCGGAAAAATTTCAATAAAATATTCTGTAGACGATTTCCGTGTTTCTGGGAATGGAATTTCACATTTTGCTAATGACGGCTGGAAAACTAATCAAAGAACAATGTTTTTCACTAGCCGCTAGATATTACGACCTCCTCCCTTTATCTACTCCTTCAAATATCTGGACAATGATCAGCCTCGGTTTCTGGAAAGCAAGTTGTATCAACTGGACGATAGTTACACTCCCTTCACACTGACCAGATGTTTACTGTGCGTACCGAGTGCAGCATACTCGCCGTTGCTAGGCCTCATCACTGAAAAGATAACAAAAATCTATATATAATTTCACAGTTTGATCTTTATCAGGGAATATAAAATTCTTTAAATAAGACCTCCGATTCAAATTATAGGACTAGTCATCACCTATAATTGAAAAAACTCGTAAATTCACACAAACATATCCAAGAAACACATTACAAAAATTAAGAAAATTGGAAATTACATCTTAAAGAGAAAACAAAGAAAAATTCAAAATACATGTGCAAATTTTGGTTGAAAGTATCAACCTCACTCAAAAATAAATCAGTAATCTGTGTTATTTACAATTATTGTGCTTGAATATTCAACATGTGGTCCCATTACCTTGATACTAATTCTGGCTAAATAAATGGTTTTATCAAAATTTTTACCATTTAAAACTTAAAATATTCTTGGCCATTGTTATTTATAGGCACTGCTGTCTCCGTATCCTGGTTAGTGCAGACCCTCCACCCTGCCGGCATTAGGACACTCAGTGCGACATACTTCTCAGTGCGATTCTCGGCGGCGCTATCGGTAGCAGCCAACTGATGACGTTATACTCGTTTGTTGAACATTTTCTTTTCGTTACCTTGTCTCTCTCAAGACACTCGCTGAGACGCCTCTTGGCGAAATAGATCAGAGCAGCCGGCCACTAGAATACTTCTCTAGTCAGCGACTGAATTCGATCTAGCTATCTAGCCAGTGTAGAATATCCTGCAACCGTCGGGACTCGAACCTAGGACCATTCGGGAAGAGGCAATGCAGTGACATCAGCTGATGCCCTAAGCCACATCTCCCGTTAGTTACAATAAAAATATGCAATATATGCACTGTATGGCAAATCAAACACCTCGAAAATATTCCTTTTTGTCTTTTAGTACTTATTCTCTTTAGTACTTAAGACTAATTAAAGGAAGGAAGATCAAATGGGTACAAATTAATTTGAACCAATACAATAACCATTCCTGTGAACATACGAGGAGAGTTCGAAAGGTACTAGGCACCATAAAAAAATGCACGTAGTCACCATTTTAATTTGATACGCTTACGTAAAGCATTTTCCAACTTTTTAAGAAAAATGAAAAAGAAGAAATGAAAAATTATCCTCCGTGATATACGAGGGTTTATCCAACTCTGCAAAATAAACAATGGCCACAGATTCAACATTATGTGAAACAATCTTCATCAAGCAAGCCTTTTCTTCAGATTTGAAACTATGAAACAATCTCTGAAGGAAATCAAGTGAATACGATAGATGGAAGCGATAAAACGAAAGGAAGGTGAATGACCATCATGAAAGAGATCTTTCGTCCTTGCAAGATGAGAGTCATTAACTTGAATAGCGTCCTTCTGCTACTCTTGTAATGAGACATATTCCATGGAGGTAGTTCTGTAATTTTGAAGGTGGTCTATAAATACCACACCATTAGAATCCCAAAAATCGTTGCGACGATTTTTCCTGCTGTTGGAAAAGTTTTCTCTTTCTGAGGTGCTCTTCTCCTCCATTCCACCCACTATTTTGACTTCTCCTTTCTGACGAACCATGATATATCTGTGTTACATCTACTTTTGTGAAATGTTCAGACGGAATCGCAGTAACATCTGATGTTTCCCCAAAAAGTGTAAAATACTTAGCGAAGCAAAGAAGTAAATATTTTAAGTTCTAAGATTGAGCGTTATTAAATGCCAAGACTTAAGTATAATAAATGCAATGGCATGCAAGCATTTGAAACGTGTCCGTTTACAAAAACAATAAGTGATTATAACTTTATGAGTTACATTACGTTTTGACAGTAAGCTAGCAGGATTTCAGTAATTGTCCAATATTGACATTGGCAGGAAATCCTCTTGTACAATAACAGTGTTCTTACGTGTATTCCTCCGTCGATCGTACATGTGTTAGTGGAAGAGGTTCATTATTATAGCACAAATTGTTGATCAAAGTGGAAAAGGGTTAATCAAAAATTATAGAAACTGTAATAAAATGTTCATCCCATTCTGAAGAGGAGAAAAGTAAAAATTAACTTCAAAGTATTCGAATGTATTTCAAGCTATGTTTGAGCAAGAACTCTTTCATTATCTATCAATGAACTTCCCTCTTCAACTTTCAATAGGTTAAGATGTTAAATTGTTTGGATTGTTCGTTTTGGTATGAAGGGAAGGCACTCCACAGAATGCTTCAATAAAAAGTTCCTCATAATTGCATTAAACAACTTCTACATATGTGTTATAACAATAGTTTTAATGCAATCACTATAAAAAATTACCTACAGTAAAGTAAATTACTTTTCATCAGGCACATTTTCATTATTGTTGGCATTAATTTTATGATAAACCTATAGAAACGTCTCGTATTTACCAGTAATTAGTGCACAAGTATGCAAAATCAGTTTTACTATCAAGAAAAATAGACGTAGGGATTTTATGATGAGGCTTTAAGACTTGTCTTAAAGCCTCATCATAAATGATTGTCTTCCAAATGAATCGTAATAACTATAACAGCTTATATGGAATATCTCCTAAGTGTTTAGAACTAATATACGGATATTTAAATTTAAATACAACTGTGTGCGACAGAATCTAAGCAAGAAATATTTTAATAAGTAAAATACGTAATTTTAATTAAGAAAAATTTTGATATTGCAAGTTTAAGAAACGAGTTTCCAAATGATCAACAGGAGAGATGGAAGACGAAAATTATTCGAGATATCAAGAAATTGAAGCTGCCAAAATCCAAGTAATCAGAGTTAGAGATATGGAAACTCGAATAGAAGTCGAAAGTCCGACAATTGTTGCTCACTCACCTTAACTGCTTGAACGCAAAGTAGCCCACACCAACCAACCACTTCACTGAATTGAACACTCGCGAGCACAAATTAGAGGAAGAGGGAGTAAAGATGGAAAAACAAACCGAAACCCGAAAGCGCAAACCGTGTCACTTCCAAGGGGACTTGACAACTCTCCTAAGGCCCAACAGCTGTGAGTTGCTGCCAGCGCGCGCACCTTATACTGCAGGGCCAGATGGGGTTTCCGCTTCCGACAGGATGCCGCGCCGGCGGTGACGCGCCAGTGAGCGGCACGGCGCGGTGCCGACACTTCGATGACCGCGTCACCCGTGTCATACCCGCGATAGTGGGCTGATAAGCGGCGCCCGTGAGAAAATGCACTCTCGCGAAAGCCGGGCGGGGGCGGGGGCCCGCAAGTGCTCGGCGCCAGTGTTGGCAAATTCTAGCAAAACATCGATACATCAACAAAAGGTCTACGATGTCGATGGAAACCATGTGATACATAACATGTCAATATTAGTTTAATGAATAAATTTGTCTGTCACCTTAAATTTCTAATCAATATTCTATGTAGCCAAAGTTCAAAATGCAGTTTATCGATATTATCACGTGAAAAGAGGATTGAAATTGAGAAAGGTAATAACACTGGAGAGAGGTTACGAATAGAAAACACTTTCGTGCTGTCTCGGGATCGACAACTCTGAAAGGTTGTTGATGACAACCAATACACAAAGAAATACTCAAAATTTTATTTATATCAAGAGATGTTTTTGAATATATCGATGTTTCTGAACAAATATATCGATCTGAAAAAAACATCGAAAGCAAAACATCGACGTTTGTGCTCGAAAATATCGATTTTTTTAAACATCGATGTTTTTTGCCATCCCTTCTCGGCGTGGCATTCCCTTGTAAATAACACAATGAATTTATCCACTTTTTCATTATACACCTGGAACCTACAAGAAAATTCATGTATGATAAGCTTAAAGCTAAAACGTTTTGAGAAGTTAGCCAATGTTATGAGTAGAGACTGGAAAAATATGTAGTATGAAACGTCAAAATATGTACCTACATAAATATGTAATGAAAACAGCAAGAAAATGTAATAAATATGTAAAATCGGATCAAATATGTAATATTAAAATTCACACATATAAAACACATTTAAATAATACGAAATTACATTTATAAAAAATTTTCTAAACAAATTTTAAAAATATCAAAACGTTTCAAAAATAAGTTGGAGAACATAAGTTGATGCACATCTTGCACCATAGAACTTTCTCATCTGTGGTCAAAAGCGTCATTAATGCCATTCAGGACTGTAGTTTTGCAGCCCGATTAGACGCAATAAAAGACGTACAAACTTTTTAACTTTTTTGACGTAAAATAAATAAAAAAAATGAGAGACGGTCCTGCCTGACGACCGGAAACCGATTACCTTGGTGCCATGTCCGCGAAGAGCAATTGAATCTAAATAACCATTCACTTGTTACATCATTTTTAAAAAAAAAACATGCTCTGTCCTAAAAACCATACCATGTACACAATACACAAATAAATGTACTCATATTATGAGAACCTGTCGCCTTAATTGATGTCGACTCTACAGTATCATTTTCTCTTTCAGTAATTACAATGTATGAGCCAAAGATACCTCTGCGTAACTCGAACACCATGTGAAACTCCTTAAAAGAAAAGTTATACAGTGTGTACATATATGTGCATTATTATGTTAATGTGTACATATTTGTATATATTATAGGTGTTTACTGTAAAATATAAATGTCGTATACTCGTACTACAATTAATAATATTATTAGCATTCTTTAAATTTCAATACCTCCTCGTATATTTTATACATGAAATAATCAACATTTGAATTTTTTCTTTTTCGTTTTGGTGGATTTCGCATCGCCATCAAGTGAGAAATAACAAAACTGCATATAATTAATGTTTAATGTACTTCAACACCTCTATCGTCGTTTCATACACCTGCAGGAGAGTAACATCCTGCCTAGTCCTTCCGATAAAAAATAGAACCTCAGCGAACGTGAAGATTTTCAGAAGTTCCAGAGAAAAGATTGGAGGCGACATCAACCGTTTCGCATGATTGCCGCCACCACACCGCCCCCGCTCCCACTTCAGCCATCGTCTCGTTCTTCCACGAATTTCCATTTTGGAAAACGAGAGCGGCTACGTCCTAAACACTGGCGGCTATTGTTTGCTCTTTTGTCCCGCCCAAATCAGCCTCTTTTCCCCGAGGTGATCTATCAATAGCTCATTTGATTAGAGCGTCCGTGAAAAGGCGGCGCCACGCATTCTCCCAATTTTCGGCCCCATTCACGCCATTGTGGCGCGACACAATGCAGAACCCACTTGTCATGGCGCGGGGACAGAGGCGCGAGATCTCTTACTCAGGGCGAGCGGGCAACAAGAAAACTTCGTGGAGTCGGTTGCTGGGGAGGTGGAGAGGAGGCAGTGACACTACGAAAGCGAAACGGAGTTGGAAATTCAGGCAGGCAAAGGCGAAGGGAAGGGCGACAGAGGGCGACAGGAGACCGGTAGGTGTTGGAGGTAGCGGCATGGGGTAGGGCATGTTAGGGGCGGTGTTGGGGAGCAATGTCGGACTCGAAAGTGGCACCGGGGGCGGCGTCGGAGGCGGCGTCGGAGGCGGCGTCGGGGGCGGCGTCGGGGGCGTCGGGCGGCGTCGGGGGCGGCGTCGGGGGCGGCGTCGGGGGCGGCGGGAACGGCGGGGGCGGTGTCGGAGGCTGTCAGGGAAAACCTCGGGTCCTATTTGGGGACAGTGCGGGAGGTGGAAAACAGATTAAAATACATTTTTCGAGAGGGGAGAGAATGTATTCGCAGCAAGACAGCGTGCATGTGAGGAACCTCCACCGTTGGGGAAGAGATGTGGTGAGGAATTGCGAGCGGTGAGGAATCGCGCGGCGAGGAATTGCGGGCGGATAAGCGTTGACGATAAGGAAGCGTTAGCGATGATGTAAACTGTGTTTGGGGTAGCGTTGGGCGGGATGAGTTGGGTAAGTAGTCGAGAGGGAGCGTGCGATGAACAAAAGGTGTAGAGAAATTGTGGATAAGGAGAAGCGTATCCCGGGGAAGAGTAGTTGGTGAAATGTGGAAGAGAGGAAATTTGGGCGAGAAGAGTGGGCGAAGAGCCTTCAGAGAATATCATATTGGAATTTAACGATGGCATTCCGCGCAGCGAGATAGCCATGAAAGCGTAGGTTCTTTCGAGATAGCCATGAATTTCTGTGAATTACGTCTCATTGTTGGGACATGATTTAGTAATATGAAAATCAGTTATAATTAACAAATTGGTACTGATATTTGCTTGAAAATAATTAGTTTTTGCAATGTTCTACGATTTGTATTGAGTTTTAGAAAAAATGAGATGTGTTGATTATTGTGATGTGATGATTCGGAGAGAATTTGTGATTTTACAAAATTATCAATATTAATTATTAAAATGTGCACTCGCCTTCAATGTGGGTACTGACATTCGACAATTCTTATTGTAATCATCTCGCATGTTTGCTCACGTTGAGAACGACACAAGCAATGGATATGATTGAGTTTTAGAAAAAATGAGATGTGTTGATTATTGTGATTGTTATCATTTCTGGCTCAGTTTCTACGGATAATTAAGCATTAGTGATCAATTAAGCCAGTGGTGTAACGTAAGTTGGTGTCACCCGAGGCAAAACTAATAGTGTCACCCCCATGAAATTAAATACCAAAATATCTATATCTGAATAGTTTATACATTATTTAATAAAAATACAAGTATATTTACACTGTATTAAAGATAATTTGTAGAGTATTTTATCAAGATTAACGATAAGATAAGATGAAGCAATCGCCGAAATTGAGGCTTTTGGACCACTGAAGAATAGGGGCTCACTGCTCTTTATTTCGCCTTTTACTTTACATTATTTTTCTTTGCTTTCATAGTATATTTGATTTAATTGTATAACTATTAAATTAATATATATATATATATATATATATATATATATATATATAATATTTAAAATAAATCATTAAAATTATATAATTCGAACGTGTACCGCCCCTGTTCCCCTAGCTAAGCCACTGAATTAAGCAATCAGGTATCACAAATACTGGGAGCCTATGTGGTTCGAAATAACATAATCTCATCACTACTGTTTGTGTTGCACTCGTGTTTGTGTGTCACGTGGAAGTTCAAGTTACTATCTGGGCATGGCTTCTCATCAATGTCGCAATCTGCTCAAAGCATACACGACCACAAGCTGATCGGTAGTTTTCCGTGGTTTCTGCAATCAACACTAAGCGTATGTCGGAGCAGTACCTTAACAATCGGGCCACGGACCGCGCGCGATCTTTCCTACATTTTCCTTGTCCTAACCTCTCCCCTTACACACACACTTACACTAAAGTGCACTACAATACCACATATGCCGGGAGACTGGTCGGGAGCTTAGAGCTTGTCCCGGCTGGGGCGCTTCCCCGCTGGTGGGAGATACCTGGTTGGAGAAACTCCGCTAGCCGACAGTAGGTCGGCGTCGGATCTCGACATCCAGCGATGGAAGATCAACGCCACCTCCCGATGAAAAAACAAGAACTACACTTACGGGACTAATGACCTCGGTAGTCGACGTGCGCGGAATCACTAACAACCAACCAACCAAACGCTAATATATATATTTCTGACACAGATCATGTTCGTAAGCTCAACAAACATGTATGTCTGATTTGAGGCCAAAGAAAGTTCTTCATCAAGGCAGCTACTTTCAATGATTGTATCGATTTTGCAAACATTTGAATATTCCCCATTTGCATATACTCATACTACGTAGTCGGTGTCACAAACATTATGCAAATGCGACAATGGATGTTAAAGTGTGACATCCTAGTGATAACACTGAATAATTTCTGAATATCCTACCATGATATGTAAACGAAATAGTACATTACATTATCTGCTCTGAGATGGACATCTGAAAATTCCTGATGACTGGTTTAGTTGGTAGCAAACTTTCACCGTATCATTTAAGATACGGTGAAAGTTTGCTACCAACTAAAAAAAAATTTTTTTTCGAACTCGTTAGTTTCTGTAGATCTTTCATAACTTCTTCTTCCATGAGATTGGAGAGAATAATAGAGGAATTGATGTTTCCGGGCTCGTGAACCGCTATGGCCATTAGTTTCATTATGGTACTGAATGTTTTTATGTCTGCAAGTGGCGGTGTTCCTCCCACTCCAGAACGTAAGATCCTGCTCCGACCTACACGTTGGCTTGCAGGTGAATACTCTCCAGGTATCTCCCCAAGCGGAGCACCTCCCGATCTAAAACAATCTCCTGGACGGGCTCAAAGCATACGACTGGTGTCCTCAGCTGTGTGGTAATGTAGTGCATGTACGAGCAATGTATAAGTTGGTGTAAGTAAAGGGTGCGGATTGAACAAGGTATATGAAGGAACGTTCGTGCGTGGTTGGTGGTCTGTTTGTTAGGGTATTGCTCCAGCATTCACAGAGCATTGATTGGGGAAACCATTGAAAATTACCTGTCAGAGCAGCTGGCCGATAGAATTCTCCTCCAGACAGTAGCTGAATTCGACCGAGCAATCTGGCTACTATCGAAAATCATCTACCTTCGGTTCTCGAACCCTGGGACATCTCGGTCAGTGTCACTTCAGCATCAGCAGCAATCCTGGTTCTGAGATAAACTCAGATGGCAAAGAATAGACAAAAGTCTGTTGGAATAAAGACAATTTAAAACAAGTATTCACGTCTCGTTATTGGGAACGAATAATTATAATTTTTAACTTTTACTTTATATTATTTTACTCGAGTAGGCTTAGCCTGTAAAGAGCTGTTTTGCCAAAGTACATACTTTACTTTACTTTACTTACTTAACTTTTATTTTAACTTTTAAAAATCTGTTTAAAATGAATAATTATTTAATTTATGCTCTATTATTAATTTCATACCTTATCAGCGAATGCAAACATTTTATACGAAATGATAAATAAAAAAAATTGGTGGGGTCAAGTAACAACTGTGAGAATCTTTGAAATGAAGATGCTTTTCCAAATACTACCTAAAGAAATATCCACGACGTTTCTTTTAATTAAGGTTATACAACAATATAATTAAATATTGTATATTCCTTACAAACCATAATCTAAACACAGCATTAATTCTTTTCATACAAGTTGAGCGTAGAGTAGTTTCTTCCAATGTTCTGTAAAAAAATTCCGCATTGTCTTCCATGTAAGTAAGGTTCAAAATCAACGCGAGAATTTTGTAAGAGGGGTTCATTTAATTATTAATGATGTTAAAACATTATCAATAATTAAAATTTTTATGTTGCATTAGTATATATCATCATCATCCATGATATATGCCTCGGGTGCTTACATTATTGTAAAAAGTATTGTCTGATCTCTCCAATATCTTCCTTGCGGCATGACACTGCTCGTGCAGTACGTGATATTGTACAAGTGTACATAACCCTTCTTTCTCCTTTTTGGCTAATCTCTCTCTTGTGTGGGAAGTGAACCGTACGGATGACCAAAAAGCGTCCGTTTGAATTAACGTAATATCTAATGAAAAATCGTGCATAAAATCGACAATGAGCCCCAGAGAATTGCTTTTGGGACGCTCTAAAGTCGCGGCCATGGTCCCACAACGATTTGTATGGTGCGATTCGCCACAGAAAAATCGGCGAGACCTGCGATCAGGGGTGTACATGAGATCTAATTGCGCGCATTAAACCAAGTAAAGTTGTATGCACGTTCACTTTTATACTTGACGAAGTCGTGATAGTGCCATCTTTGTTGTGGACCAACGATTGGAGGGTGCAAGACTATTATCAGAAAACGCGCTGCATATAAAAATTACACACATTGAAATTGCGTTCATAAAAGCTTTTCTTTTGTGTATGTGTAAATATATTGTGAAACTAGGAGGTGGATTTTAGGCCTAAAACATGTCAAAAATGATCAATAAAATGCTCTTAAAATATTTTTAAAATGCTCTTAATGCCAAAAAAAAAAAAAAAGTAAAATTTGTGATCAAAACTAGTTCGGATGAACAACTCAAGCTGTTAGATAGGTTACTGATGTAATCGAGGCTTTTCGTATTCGTTCAAGTGAACGCAGATTTCAAACTTTTGGTTTGAACTGTTGTTTACTAGAAAATCTGTCTTTAGTTATCGTCAAGGAATCTTAGATTACATACAATGGCTGACATTACAACTTCCAGGAGAAGAAATCGAATAGGCAACCAGATATAGGTACTTAGGAATTTTGTGCAGAACATTTGTATTATTTAAAGCAAGTACCATGAAAATGATATTAAAATCCATAAAACCAGCGAAAAACGCATTAAAAATGATTGAAAAATGTAAAAAATGACTTATTAGGCGAAATCGTTTTGTCGTAAAATAAAATGAATTTCTATACTAAACAGCATTTTCCTAAAGTGAAAAGAAAAAAATTACATTACATTACAATCTGCCCCTAGTGATAACCATTGTAAATAAGCCAATTTCAATAAATACACAAGATATGAAAATGCGATTTATATTCCGCAGGATGAACAAATAAATATGAATTTTCAAATTAATTTTCAAATATTTCATATTATATTTTTATTATAATATAATTTTGCCACTCTACCTCTCTTTCTCTAAACTTTATCTTCTTTCGTAGACTGTTTCATGCAATAAAAATCCTCAGACGTACACAATAAATTTTTCGTAGATTTGCCTCTATGGACAAAGCTAATTTTGCCCGATAATTTGTATACAATATAACGTTTGATCACGTTTGTTCATACATTCCTATATTTTATACATATATTCCTATATTTTATAAATACTGTTCTCGATTCTTATATTCATTTCCTATTTTCATTTGTATACACACAAACACCCCACCCACACACACAAACGTAATGGCTCACTGAACCACTCAGATCCCCTTTCACGCCTTCAAATGCACTGTATGCACTGTAGACGAAGATTTTACATGTAAGGAAAACCCTTGGCCAGGATTCATGTTAGCAAGAAGTCAGCAATGGTGTAGTTTCCTATTAGGCAGCATTTTTTTGGAAATTTTGAAAATATTTCAGGGGTTATGGAGTGAGGCTAAAGGGGCCAGAGGTAAAGTACCCCTCAAAATTGAAATATCCATTTCAAATTCAAGGGGACACGAAATCAGTCATATCGAGTGAATAATATCAATTTTGACGAATATCAGCTGAACGGTTTAGCCTCTAGCGTTGTTCACAGACAGACAGACACACGTTTTGCCGACATTCGATTTTTCAGTCGATCAAGATATGGATTATGTCTACACCACGCGTTAGAGGATTTTCCCTCCTAAATTTAGCAGCTGGAATTGTCAACATTTTCGTTGCCAGGGCCTTGTAATAAGAGTTTTTCTGCCGAAAATTCGCCGTTTTTTGCGCAGCATTAGCATGACTCGCAGCTCCTTAGCGAGAAAGTAAAAGCATATCATATTTTCATTATAAATTATAAGTTTATGAATAATGTTCCAGTGTAGTAATCGGCTGGTTTTGTCCCAGAGCCAGCATTACCGCTATCGTTGAAGCGAAACCGGGAGAGATGGCTCAGGACATCAACTGATGTCACTGCAGTCCCTCTGCTTGGGAGGTCCTAGGTTCCAGTCCTGACGGCGGCAGGATTTTCGACACAGCTTTTCAGCTAGGTCGAATTCAGTCGCTCTCTGGAAGACAAGTGTAGCAGTCGACTGCTCTGGTCGCTAGTTTTCCGTGGTTTCGCCGGTCAACTTCAGGAGAATTCCAGGGCAGTACGCTAACAAACGGGCCACAGACCGCGCGCCACATCACCACTTACACACACACACACACACACACACACACACTAACATGCACTACACTACCACACATGCCGGGACACCGGCTGGGGACTCAGAATTTTGTCTGGACTGGGGCGGTGCCCCGCTTGTGGGAGATACCTGGTTGAGGAATACCCCGTATGTTCATGGTAGGTTGGCGCCGGATCCGGCCATCCAGTGAGGGAAGATCACCGCCAACTCCCGATGAAAAACAAGCACTAGACTTACGGGACTAATGACCTCATTAGTTGACGCGCTCGGAATCACAATCAATCAATCAATCAATCTGATCGGATGGTCCTAGCGTTCGAGCCCCAACGGTAGCGGATTTTGACTGTAGCTCTACAGCTAGGTGAATTGAGCTGCTGTCGGAGAATTCTAGCGGCCGACTGTTCTAAGTGGTAGATTTCCATAGTTTCTCCGATCAGTTCCAGGCGAATGCTGGAGTAAACGAAAAAAAAATTGCCTCTTTGGAAAATGAAAATAAATCTAAAGTATTCTTTCTTTTGTCTAGAAACGTTATTCAATTTAAGAAGCGATGGTGATACAAACGTGATGCAAGGAGAAGGGTACAACATTGCGACTCTCCTGGCATTGCAACCACTATGATTCATGGAGCGCAAAACACGCCTGGTCCAGTGGAGGTAAAAAAACTGTACACTGCCAAAAACCAGTAGTCTAGAAAACATTTGCTCGATATCAATACATTTTTGCTATCGTATTTAGAATAGTCTACTCCGTTCAACTGTGAATCATGGACCATGATCAGACCGCCAAGACCGCTGCAAGAGCACGTCTGGCGGCCTCCACCTGAACTACTTCGGCCCAACCTCCCGTGATAATTGAGCGCTCTCTGACATAACAGTGAAGTTTAATCAAAATTAAATATATGTGAGGAAGAAATAAACTGCTAATTACGGAAAGAATCAAGACAATTTATTAAATTGGACAGCTGCAGGTGATTCATAATGAATGTGGAATGTAAAACTGGCTAATAAGGGAGGGAACTATGCAGAAGAAAGAGGGAGAGACTTCAAAGAAGCCAGGGCCTCCATCTTTCCCACCGCCCCCGCCTCATCCTCCACGGACCTCGTGGAGCTCAGTTCGTTAACTGCGCGTGTCAAGTCTTGTGGCTGGATGCACGCTTTGCCTCGGATGAGACCGACCACTCGTTTAAGATATTTTCGCATCGCAAAATACGTTAGTAGTGATTGATTTTTTTGTGTTTCCGGGCGCGTCAACGGCTTTGTCCGTAAGTGTAGTGCAGGTTTTTTCTCGGGAGATGGCGAACTTCCCCCGTTGAATGACGAGATCTGGCGCCGACCTACCGTCGGCTAGTGGGGTTTCCCTAACCAGGACTCTCCCACCAGCCGGACAAGCTCTAAGCTCCAGACCGGTCTCCCGGAATATGTGGTAGTGTAGTGCATGTTAGTGTAAGTGCGTGTGTGTACGGAGAGATAATAGTACAAGGAAGTGGAAGGAAAGATCGCGCGCAGTCCGTGGCCTGTTTGGTAGAGTACTGCTCCGGTATTCACCTGGTGTTAATCGGAGAAACCACGGAAAACTACCGATCAGAGCAGCCGGTCGCTAGAATCCTGCCGCCTTCAGGACTCGAACCTAGGACCTCCCAGTCAGAGGCGCTGCAGTTGATATCAGTTGATGCACTGAGCTACTGACCCCGGTATACGTTAGTAGTGGATTCAATACTTGTCTTCATTTGCATTTCATTTTTCTTTCTGTAGAATGATAATAGAATCGCGTTGGAAGATTGTGTAGGGTTGTCGTTAAGCTTGGTAACCCGGATTCGGGTACAGGTGAAAACGGCGTTTGTTTACAATTACTTCAGTTCAATAAACAGAGGGTACATGGAGCAAAACCCAGATTGAGGTACATTAATACTACACAATATGGTCGGTTCGTAAACGTAGTTACTCAAGTGTCAGGATAATATCTTACTTTGCAATACTAGTGGCTACCTGCTTGAAATATACGAAGTCTGAATGATATAATCGAACCATACCGATCATTTTGCAAAAAATGTGATCATCACTTAGCGACTTACATACATGAAGAGCTGATTCAATTCAATTCTAATTTCCTTTATTTTTAAATTCATTTTCAAGCTCCTAAGGCTTAGGAATTAAAAATTTAGTAATCTAAAATTATGCGACATAAAGTGGACCTTACCTTAAATTAGGAAGCTGAAAGCCCTTAGACTTGAAGTAAATTTCTAAGGGTATTAATAAGACAAATCTTAAATGCGAAATATTGAAAAATAGGAATTTGTTTCATTGTTTTAATTGTTGAGTTGAGAGCTTGAGTGTGAGTGAAAAAATTATTAAGTGCATTTCCTAAGGGCTACATTGAATTCAATTCAGTGGTGAGGTCAAGTTAATCCTGAATTTTCTTGAATCTTTTTAAAAGCTTCTTGAAAACCTTTATATTTTGAATCAAAGAAATGTTATTAAATGTAAATGTCCGTTATAGGTTTCTCAGTGCAAGCGATTTTATTACTTCGATTTTCAGTTTGAAAATTATTCCTGGAGTATTTTCACCGGAAATTTGTTATTGGTAATCATATTCTGCGTATGATTAAAACATTTAATCATGCCAAATCATGGAAAACAGAGGCGATGAGTGATCTTCCGACTATGAACACTTCGAATTCTTTAGAATGCACACTCAACTTACTTACACTCAACCCCGGGATCAGTCAGGTATTCTAAAACAAGAACGTAGGAAATGAAAAGTAAAGGTGCTACAACTGCATATAGAGCCCGATATTTGTTACGTCTACGCAATGTTGTAATACTACTTGAATCTGCAAAATTGTAACCAATGAACAAATTTCGGTGCACACTGAGATTCAAACTCAGGTTCTTAGGCCAGATCAATTGAGAAATATCTATCTCCGATTTCGTAATAGTAGAACTAAGCCAAAAAAGCTTCAAACTTTTAAAATTTTCAAAAATTCAGAGTTAACAGTGAAGAAACGGACCTACGCCATGTTTATAAGTGTATTTTACTCTATTATTTCAAAAAATTTGGAGCCATTTTTGTGAAAATTTTGAAGATGTCCCTGGATCTTCATGTAAAGTTCCCCCAAATTTTCAAAAATGTTTTTCAACATCGCAGCGCTTCGAGTCGAGTCAGATTGTGCATTTCCATTGAAATCTCGAAATCGATTTTCCGCAGCGTTACAAAACTTTCTCCATACTACATATATTACTCCGTACGTATACGATGAAGTTAAACAACCATTTCGGTATCAGGGGATTTCAAAACGCAATTTCTGTTATGATCTTCAAATCGACTTTCTTCACACATTACGTATAATTACGTATAATACTCTGTATGTGCGTACGTATACGAGAAAATTTAACTAGTGATGCTGCAACAGATGAGCCAGCCATTCCACGTCACATCGCACAAAAAAGACCAAAATTTGACCATCATATCTTTAATTATTTTCTATTAATTATATTGATCAAATAAGTTAACATGTGAATTTTTATTGTTTTCTAAGTTTATTATTTTCGTAGATACTGCGTAATGAAATTTGCTAAAAGTGAGGCATATCACTGACTTAAAAATTTCACATATTTGAATACACTAATTATAGGAACTTCGTTCAAACTTCATTCGAAATTTAAAAACATGTTTAATTTTGAAGATTTTGCAAAATATTTAATTTACAAAATTTTCAAATTTTGAAAAAATTTAAATTTTGAAAATTGAATATTTTTGTAAACTCTATGAACTAAATTTTTTAAAAATATTTTTGTAAATGCACTGGGTTTTTATTTTATTTTGACAAAAAAGTAGAATGAAAAGACGCGTTTCCTGCGTGACTGGCCGTTTCTTTGGATAAAGCAATAGTTTAAGTACTTCTTGAGATGATCCAACTTCACGATTGTATTTGGTTATTAAATGGCGGATTCTTGACTCACGTTTTGACTGACATTCTGAAATTTTCTGGTCCCTCACAACACTATATATATATATATATATATATATATGTATATATATGTATATATATATGTATATATATATATACACACACATACATACATACATACATACATACATACACGCTTACCTTAGAATTCCTAAACTTACGTCACAATGCATAGTTCGCCTTATGAATTTATTTTCAATTAAATTCCATTTTCTTCAGCCCACTTTTTGGCCACTTTCATTATTTGCTCGGTCACTGCGAAGTGTTGTTTAATTTCATTGTATGTCCAAATTAAAAAAAAAATAGTCAAAATTTGAATTTTCAACGTCTTATCTGTTGAGTGAAAGAAATCGATAAGTTCCTCAATAATATCTTGACTGTCTGATTTTTCAATGGACGACGAAGGATCTTCAGTGTGAAAAAACTTATCTGTGATAGCACTTTGCACTTTCTGAATTTTCTCATAGGGATACCGTTTTTGTGGTAATTTTCTTTTCTTGACGGGGGTTTCTCTATTGCAATTAAATTCTTGTTAATCTTGCTACATTCATTTCGCAGACACTTAAACTATCTAAAGAGTTTAATTGTCATTTCCTTGATTTCCACTGTTTTCATTATATTCCCTAAACGTTCCGTTACTTTGATTAATGCCACGGGAGCCACTGATCCCCTCTTCACTAACAAAAAGCCTTTTTGGAAGCCGAGTCCCTTTTCTCACATGAATCACCAATTCGCCCATCAAATGACTCTTCTAAATCATGTTTCGTTAGTAAATCCTGGCTTATGCGTTTTGGAGATTTTCTTTTCCTAAAATCGTGATAAGAAATGTTAAATGGATTGAATCATCTGTCGAATCTCATACGGTGACCGCTACTCATGTTGTACAATGTACACACGATTTTCACAGAACAAACTCTAGCACTATATATTGAAAATTTCGAAAATTTAGAGCATTCAACGAAAATGAAAATGAGACCTGTGTCATGTTCATAAGCATACTTTGCTGTATCTGAGAAAACATGTAACAAAAGAAATTGGAGCCATTTTTGAGATCATTTTAAAAATATATTTGTATCATGTAAAGTACCCACCAAAACCAAAATATACACTTCAAAATTAACAGACTGCGACACCAGCCAGATTGATTTGAAATATGAATGTTGTTGAAAAATTGAGGACGGTTTAGTCGCTAGTAACGTTCACAGAAGGACGAACTGACTGGTGTTTTGCCATAACCCATTTTTTTTATCAAGAAGGTACATAGATGTGGATTGTGACTACACACCGCGTTAGAGGAAGTGAGTCTCGCCACGTAAAATAAGACATTAGCTAATTTACTTCATGAAAATACAATAATTATCTACTTATACGGTATCAAATACCATACAAAAAACTTTTGTGCCGAAAAATTGTCGTTTTTGCGTCAGTATTACGAAACTTCCTCTATTCATCGTAAAAGGTATAAAGTAAACTGAAATTTAGTATTAAAGGATTATGAGAAGGGCAGAGTAAAAGAAAACAAGGGTTTGAACAGGTCGACTGAATCATTGTTTCCGATCGCATCAACTACTTTGGCAATTAGTCCCGTAAGTGTAGTGTATTTTGCACTTCGGAAGGTGGCGATATTCCTCTTTCCCTGGTGTGATCCGGTGGCGACCTATTAAACGGCTGGCGTGATTTACCTCCCCATGTATCTTCCTCCAGCGAGGCACCTTCCTAACCGGGGCAAGTGTGTGTATGTGTGTGTGTGAAGGGAGAGGAGAAGTTAATGGCTAAGTTGGAGTCTGATGCATGTACATTTGAGTGCCAAAGGGCAGTGATAAACTGAGAGTAGGGCTTAACATCGGTATATACGAACGGCTACCGACATTAAGTCCAAAGATGAAGTTTGAAATACAGCCTATTCCATTTATTACAACCATCCAACAATTCAAGCGATCCAAAAATTTGAACCCACCAACAATTCGCACCGGCAGCGGTAGCTCAGTGCATCAACTGATGTCACTGCAGCGCTTCTGACAGGGAAGTTCTAGGTCCGAGTCCTGACGGCGGCTTCCAGGTCGAATTCGCGCTGTCTGGAGGGAATTCTAGCGGTCAGCTGCTCGGTAGTTTTCCGTGGTTTCTCCGATCAACACCAAGCGAATGCCGGAGCAGTACCCTACCAAACGGACCGCGCGCGACTTTCCTTGGATTTTCGACACTAGTTTTCCAGCTAGGGAATTCTGCACTAACATGCACTACACTACCACATATTCCGGAGACCGGTCGGAGCTTAGAGCTTGTCCGGCTGGGGCGGTGCCCCGCTGGTGGGAGAGTCCTGGTTAGGGGGAAACCCCACTAGCCGACGGAAGGTCGGCGCCGGATCTCGCCATCCAGCTGGGAAGATCACCGCCATCTCCCGAGAGAAAAACATGCACTACACTAACGGGACTAATGACCGAAGCAGTTGACGCGCCCGGAAACACGAAAAAAATCAATCAACCAACAATTCGCATAATCTAATACTACGAATGATCCAAAATCAGAATGTAGCGTACTTGTGGCGGTGGAAGCGCGGGCGCGGGCGCGGGCGGTGGGCAGCCGAGCAGCAAATTGGGCGGGCGGCGGACGGGCGGGGCGCGCTGCCAACCGGTTCCCGATAAGGCGACACGCGGCTGCCGTGTCGGGCGGTGCGGGGCCAGGCGCGGGTGCGGACCCGACTCTGTTGATGGCGGCGAGGGGCGTGCCCCGCGCCGGCGACATCTTGTTAATGACGGCCGCGGACCACCACGCGACGCGCGGCGCAGGCGGGCCGGCCCAGGCCTGGGGGGGAACGCGTTTCACGGTTACGGTCGGGACCCGACAGGGTCGCTGGAGTCGGTCAGGTGGCCAGGAGAGACTGCGCTTGGCGGGTGAGAAAATAAAATAGCAGTGAATTCATGGTTTGATTGATTGATTGATTGAGATTTTGGCCGCGTCAAGTACTATGGTCATTAGTCCCGCGAGTGTAGTGAGTGTTTTTGCTCTGGAAGTGGCGGTGGTCTTCCCTCGCTGGATGGCCAGATCAGGCGCTGACCTACCGGCGGCTAACTGTGTTTACCTCAACCAGGTATCTCCCACGAGCGGGGCACCGCCCCTGCCGGGACAAGTTTTAAGTCCGCGATCGATCTACTGGCATGCGTGGTAGTGTGTGTGTCTAAGGGGTGAGGATAGGACAAGGAAGAGGAAGGATAGATCACGCGCGGTCTGTGGCCCGTTTCTTAGGGTACTGCTCCGGCATTCGCCTGGTGTTGATCGGAGAAATCAAGGAAAACTACCGATCAGAACAGCCGGTCTCCAGAATTATCCTCCAGACAGTGATTGAGTTCGCCCTAGCTGAAAAGCAAGTGTCGAAAATCTTGCCGCCGTCGGGAGTGTAACCTAGAACCTCCCGGTCTGAGGCGATGCGGTGACATCAGTTGATGCACTAAACCACCGCTCCCGGTGAATTAATAGTCTGCATTGAAGCTTTTTGCCGTGATTTTCATGCGGTCGAAACAATCGTTAAAGAAGAATGATAATTATGACAATTTACTGATTAATAGCTTAGTTATGAAACAAAATATTTTTGAATTTTCCTTGCCGTGCAACAATCATTGAGTTTTGGTTGCATGTTTCATGAGAATTCTGTAATCTCAAATAATACAATGAGTAGGGGCGTACACTTTGCATTTTTATATATCTCATGTTTCAGACGGCTAGTCCAGGCTCTCAAATAGTGAAAATGGCTGCTTAATTTCAATAATATACAATATAAATCGATATGTAAATTTTTCACATCAGTTTTATATTCATCGATCTGTTTCGTAAGAACGTAAGAAGTATTACGTATTAAAAGGAACACCGAAATGTCAATGCAAAAAAACTACGGCTTTTAATTGTAAATTTGTCCCTAGTGCACTCTTCCTCTTGTATTGTAAAGCGCAGTCAGGTAAATTAGGATTTTAATTCAGTAGAGAGCTTTCAATTTTTTAATTAAGGAAAACTTTCGCGTTTCGGTTCAGTATCTCCGAAGGGACTTTTTTTTTATTTTATTTTATTTATTTATTTTACGTCAAAAAAACAGTTAAAAACTGCGTATGACGTGCTATGGGGAAAAGTGAATTGTGTGCACATTTTCAAAATTCTGGGATCCCTACACTAAGTCATATACTACTTAAATTTTGAATTTTTGAAAGGGAGAAAAAAAACAAAAAACTCCCATGTAGTAAGATCTATTTTCAAGGATAAACAAACAAATTTTGAATTTTGAAAGGGAGAAAAAAAACAAAAAACTCCCATGTAATAAAGATCTATTTTCAAGGATAAACAAACAAATTTTGAATTTTGAAAGGGAGAAAAAACAACAAAAAAACTCCCATGTAATAAAATCTATTTTCAAAGATAAATAAGCAATAAATTTTGGCTTTTGAAAGGGAGAAAAAAAACAACAAAAAATTTTCTCCCATGTAGTAAGATCTATTTTCAAGGATAAACAAACAAATTTTGAATTTTTTTTGTATTTTCCACTGAATTCTAGAAGACGTACAGAAAATGAAGTTACATTTATGTCCAGAAGCAAAACAAGGGCCATCTCAGCATTTGCTCAATGGATCAGGAAACTGGACGAAAACCTGATCGAGATGGGGGTCATTGACCCGGAAGCTGTAGTACAATAGTTGTTACAGGTTGTTTATACTCATTTATACAGTCCAAATGGTAAATAATGCATTATGCATCATTGTTAAAATTAATGTTACTTTTCTTGTGATGCTCAGTATAGTCTCTAATTCTATAGAAACAGTTATGAGCAGAAACGATTTCACTTGGGATTTAAACTTTTCTATTGAATTTAATCGTTTAATGTCATCTGGCAAAGTGTTGTAAAATAATGTACATGTATTGTATGTGAATTTTTTGTAATGTGCTGTTGATACTGTCACCTGATGAATATGATTTCTACGTCGATTGTTATAGTAATAGACTTCGGCATTTTCTGAAAATATATTCCCGCCCTTGAGCAAGTCATTTTTACAAAACCACTGATTCTAAATAAAAGACACGGTAATGGTAGAATTCCTAGATTAATGAAGAGGAACACATGAATCACGTGGGTGGGATTTGGTATTATTCGTACAATTCGTTTTGTAATCTAAAAGTCTGGGAGCTATAAGATGTATTTCCCAGAATATTATGCCATATCTCAGGCGGGAATGAATATTCATGAAGTATACACAACGAGCAGTATGAAGGCTGACTGAATTTGCAAGAATTCTGAACGCGTAGCATAATGAACTTAATTTTGTGTTCAATTCATTTAAATGGACGTTCCATTTAAGGTTTGACTGAATTGAGAGACCTAAAAATTTTGTTGCCTTAACATCAGTCAATGGTACACTGTTCATTTTCAATGGGGCACAGAATTGTTTATTTGAAATGGAAAACTGCATTAAAACAGTTTTCTTTTCGTTTACTATTAATTTGTTATTTCGGAACCAATTTGAAACATCAGATATTGTACTATTTACGGTTTCTTTATTGCAAAGGATGTTCGTATCATCCGCAAAGAGAACCGTTCTTCCTTTCGAATCGTCGAGGCATATCGTTTACGAAAGTAGGAACAGAATAGGGCCTAAAATCGATCCTTGAGGAACTCCACATGCAACGGGCAAAGAGTCGGAAAGGTGCGTACGTAATGTTCCATCATTCCAGTAAGGTATTTCCACTCTCTGAGATCGTTGTTTAAGGTACGAACATAACCAATCTAGAGCAATACCACGAATTCCATATGAAGGTAATTTGGAAAGTAAAATGTCATGATCAATGACGTCAAAAGCTTTTGAGAGCTTTCTAAAAATAATCCAATAGGTGCCTCGTTTTGATCCAATGATGAGGCGACATCTTTAAGAAAAGAAAATATAACATTTTTCCGCTTTTTACAGAACGATTAGGTACCGCTAGACTTTAATTGTGAAAAGGGCATTTTAAGCAATATAAATGCAACTCCTTGAAATCCTTAAAACCTGATGCATGTCAATGCAAAATATCAAGTGTCTACGACAAAAGAGAGTAGCATTTGCTTAAAAATACGAAGACTAACTTAGAATCTGTTTCTCAAGCCACATCCCTTGGGGCGTTAGCAATAACAATGTACCAGAAAATTCCTTAAAATGCAATTTCTAATAAAGCAGTGGAGTCCAGGGTTGGTTGACACAAGGTGCTGATTGTTACTCAGGTTCCTTCATCGGTCACTGTTTTTTGAACTGTCTGTTTTTGAATTTTGTGCCTGAAGACCCTTAGTGAGATCGGCAGCAATTCTCGAAAAGTATTGGTTAAAGAGACTAGCCACTGTTGCCGGCTTCCATAGCCACTGTCACCTAGCTTCCATAGCCATGGCTTTGTATCGCGTATCCTTCGGGCCCTAACAAACGAAGATGGTGGAACATATCTCAATGTTTTTTCAAGATTGGAGAGTATTTTTTCCGTAGATCATTGATTTTCTTCTGTAATATTGTGATGAAATATGTTGCTTCTCTCCCTTTTTCATCTGAAACTTTTAAGCAGTTGATTTTCATGTATCAGGTTTTTACTTTTGAGTTCCCTTGACACCTCTAAGGCCATTTTAGAAAATCCCGTTCGACTGTGATTGGCACTTTTCAATTGTCGTTATTTGGCACAGGGCTGTCAACCATCTCCACCAAATACACCTATATTTTTATTCGCGCCTACGATAAACGTACCAACGTTGTGCACATTCTCGATATTTTCTCTCAAAATTCTTGGACAACAGTACCTATAAAATTCGTTATGTGAAACTCAATGGAAAATTAGCATACCTCTTTCTGAATAGATCCCTGGCCTAAAAATTGCCGATTTTTAATTTGATTTACTTTTATTGTTTCGAAATTTTGTATCAGAGGTGGCCACTAAAAAATTAAAAATATTTTGTAGTAGCCAATTTACATTCAACTCAGCGATTGCTAATCTACCCCTGAAAGTGTCAGAGATCTAAAAGGTAAAAAAATACCATTCATGTTACATTATTGCAAGTCCAACTTTAAAAAGATGTTTTTAGCTTACTTATATAGGAAATAAGGGAAATAAATACATTATCTTTGATCTATTCTCTCTATTAGAAGACGTAAGTTCCACATTCAGCAAGTTTAAAGTCAGTGGGAAGCTTTTAATTCTTATTTTCTAACTTTTATGTTTGAAGTAGCCTGCTACTTTGCCTAGCTCGCCTATCGGAAGTTCAAGTTCTCTAGTAGCGTGAAACTCGAAACAATTTAATGAGGTTATTCACTCAATATTCCAAAAGTAAGCATTCTTATCAAAACGAGGTAAAAGGCTAGAATTAAAAGTCTCGAATTAAGTCTGATTTGTAAACTCTTAATTTTGGAACTACCAAGATTGCTGCACTAGCCAAGGTGTGTACCAATGTGACTGAATGGTGGTAGAAATGCTTGCATATGTTTGTGGAAATAAAATATTGAGAATAATTCATTCTGACTTTTATTTATTTTTCACACTTACACGGAAGAAGTGTGCCATCCTAATCCATGCTAGTGCCAACGTACGCCGAGGCCTGCGCCGTTTTCATACAAACACATCTTGTCGCTGCTGGATGACTGGAAGGCTTATATGGATGACTTTTAATGATTCTGAAAGTTCGAGAGTCAAACATTTAGGGCTTGTCATAAATGCTTAAATATGGCGTTGATAATTATGACAATATGGCTTGACATCAATGAACCCTAAATATTGCGTTGATAATTATCAAAGATTATAATCTTACAAGAAGATCGTTAAAGAGAACGTGTTTTCCCTTGGCTCTAAGTGATTGCGGATTTTTGGATTCGGTGCGTTGTTCCAAGCTATCTTCTTATTGTTTGGTTGAAATGGTGTAGTGCCCGTCGGAAGAGTGCGACAGCTGATGAAGCATGCAAGCTACCCCTCAATTCAAGTATGTCTTATATTACATAGTAGATCATCAGGCCTCGTCTTTCGTCAGAACACGAACATTTTGCTACGCTCCTTTCATCTGCCAGCGAAAGAAGGAATCAGTCGGACGACGAAACACGCGATGTAGATTTAACTCAGATGCTTCTTATGGGCTTGATCTTTTGGGTGCAGTAAATCTAGCACATGGGATAGCTAGCTTTACTTCCCTTCCGAGGCAAAGCGAGGATTTTTTCGCCCTAAAAATCCACAGCATTGATTGGGTTTGAACTCTCAAACTTGGGTATAACAGTCTGATATGCTGTTATGTCACCGAAGCAGCCGACTCCCTTCATCGGTTCTGGTGTAGCCATTTTTTATTTTCGTACGCAATGTCATGAAGACTGTAAGAATGAGACAACTCATTCTGGGCATGGTAGGGGTATGCATTATTCGGGGGTAAGTTTTCTTCAGCTCTGAAATCCCTACCCCACACGTTTACCAACATTAGTTGATCTAGAAATAAATGGTAACAAGAAGTGTTTTTGACAAAATTTGATAACTAGAAATGTTCGTTCACTTGTAATAGAAACAATTTTTATTTATTAGTGATTAGAACGCGTAAACTTATAAGGTGATTTATTAGTCATGATTTATTAGCCCCGTAAGTGTAGTGCATGTTTACTTCTCAGGAACTCCACTCCTCTCGCACCCAGCAAAACGGGATCTCAAGAAAACGTGCGTAGATAATACAGAAAAACGTCCAGAGCTACAGTGTACACCTGTATTTTTAGTGATATCGCATATTAGATTAAAGAACTTAACGCGGCTTTTTTGGGCATTATCGACGAGCATTCACGTTCTTGTATCATTGATTACATGATTGATTGTTAATGATTCCGGGCGCGTCAACTACTAAGATAATTAGTCCCATAAGTGTAGTACTTTTTTCAACGGGAGATGGCACTAATCTCCCCCTATCGTGGATGGCGGGTCCGGTGCCGACGTACCGTTGACTGGCAGGGTTTTCCCCAACCAGGTATCTCCCATCAGCGGAACAGTATCCCAGCCTAAACAAACTCTAAGCTTCCGACTGGTCAGTTGATTTTATTGCTATAAAATCTAAACGCTAAAATCCCTGTAAACCTCGGGGACGAAAATACTGAGAACGCTCCAGATAACTGTATGAAAGTGCCCTCTCCCTAAAATAGGCGCTTCCTCACAAAGACGAAGGTCAGGAAAGGAGAGGAACGATGAGGGGGGGGGGAGAAGACACAGTCAGTTGGTCACAGTCTGCCTGTCGGACGAAATTGGGAGTCTGGGGGCGCATTGGTAAAACGAATGAACAAGACAGGAGCAAAATTGGTCTTGGAAAATTGTTACCAGCGTTTATGAGACACTTCAGAAAAGTTCCTCTAGAGACGGATTTACTGAACTCGAAAACGAACGGCAAATATGTTCCGCGTATTCACAAGCCATGAGGGTGAGACTTGTCTCTGAGGCGCAAGGGAAACTATCCCTACCGCCTGTCCGTCTTTTCTTTGTACGTCAGTCCGCCAGAGAGTTGGCGAATTGGCGGGCTGATGCAAAAGCTATTGCGCCAATTAAAGCGGTGCACAAAGATAATCAGTTCCGATCGATCTAAGCGGCGAGACCAGCTCGCCGTGACAAATATATTCGAGAACGCTAGATTTGGCATTGCCATTATCGAGAACAAAAGATTCCGATTCTGAGCCTGCTCTCCGCGACGGCGATCGAAATAGTGAAGTCGTAGGCTTCCGCGGCCAGAGTCATGTAAATGATATTGGCTGTCCAGGTGACGCCGCGTCCAAGGCTGTGTTGCCGACGTTTCGACCACGTGTTGTGCACAACAGCCCTGAGGAAGACCACGACAAGATGGTCGATCGTTCTCCGAGACTGGATTAGTATTTATTTATTTATTTATTTTACGTCAAAAAAACAGTTAAAAACTGCGTATGACGTGCTATGGGGAAAAGTGAATTGTGTGCACATTTTCAAAATTCTGTGATACCTACACTAAGTCATATACTACTTAAATTTTGAATTTTGAAAGGAAAAAAACAACAAAAAAACTCCCATGTAATAAAATCTATTTTCAATAATAAATAAGCAATAAATTTTGGCTCTTATTACTTCCTGCCGCGACAACATGGAAACGATAAAATATACGATAGTAAGTCAATGATAACGTTCGATAATATAGTGCATTTTCCGGCTTATTGCCAATGCAACGGTCCACTTTGTCATGCGATTGGCGCCCTATACGTGTGGCTTAATCGTGCTTCAAGAGTAGAGTCTCTCACCGATAGACAATACTCAACACAAGGTGTCACCCAACACAAGGTGTCACCACATTGACTGACGAGAGGGAAATTTTTCGCCAGCAGCCAATTGTTACGGAAATCTCTTAATTATTGATTGATTGTTAGTGATTCCGGGCGCGTCAACTACCGAGGTCATTAGTTCCATAAGTGTAATGCATGTTTTTTTCATTCAGTGGTGGCAGTGATCTTCCCCCACTGGATAGCGAGATTCGGCGCTAATCGGCGGGGTTTTCCTCAACCAGGTATCTCCCACCAGCGGGACACCGCTCCAGCCGGGACAAGTTCTAAGTCCCTGACCGGTCTCCCAGTATGTATGGTAGTGTAGTGCATGTTAGTGTAAGTGTGTGTGTGTAAGGGGAGAGGATAGGACAAGGAAGAGAAAGGAAAGATCGCGCGCGGTCCGTGGCCCGTTTGTTAGGGTAGTGCTCCGGCATTCACCTGGTGTTGATCGGAGAAACCACGGAAAACTTCCAATCAGAGCAGCCGGTCGCTAGAATTCTCCTCCAGACAGCGACTGAACATTTATCAATTGAAATGTCAATGATTTCGCAATGGAAGTTTTTCCGAGGCAGTCCAGCTACAGAGGTCTGGTCTCGAGAGGATGGGGGGGGCGACGCACAGTCGGAGTCGGAGGCGGCGGCGACTGACCGCTCACTCGGCGCCGCGGCGGGGGCGGGGGCGGCGCCGGCGCAGTGTCGCGCAGCTGGAGCCCGATTGGGCGGCGGTGACTGCGCACATTCCCGCCCCCGCCAGTGGGACACGCAGCGCGAATGGGGTGCCACGTCCCCCCCGCCACACTCCGCCCGCCCCGCCCCGCCACACTCCGCCCGCCCCGCCCCCCCGCGAGGCGCCCCGCCGCGCGACCCGCTGCCGACCGCGCCGCGGTGAGGCCTTTCATAATTGAAGAGTTTAGAGCAAGAAGAGGATTGTAGATTGGTACAGATTATATTTGGCCTTTTCTAACGTGGCATCTGAGGGTAGTATCTTCAAGATTGAATATGGCACGGCTTTTTGCGTCTTTCTCGGTCCTGCCGCAAGATGTCACATGATCGCGACCGTAATAAGCAGTGCTGCAGATCAAGCGACTGTAGCGGCACGACCGAGAAAGACGCGAAAAGCCGTGCCATATTCAATCTTGAAGATACTACCCACAGATGCCTTGTTAGAAAAACCGAAGTATAGCCCAACTAATTTAACCTATCCTTCATTACTCGAACCTCAAGAAGTAGAATATATCTATTTCTCGATTTTTTCATTACCCTGTTGCTTCCCTAAGACAACAAGTTGAATAAATCGAATCTATTTAAATTGCATTTTTATGATCCTTTTATTCTGTCACCGCAATACAGTTCTTTAAAATTGAAGAGTTTAGAGCACGTAGCACTAGATAGTAAATTGCTACAAATTAAGCCGAACTCATTTTTCGTATCATCCAGAATTCGGCCCTCAAAATCTAAACGTAGGTTTCTAGATTTGTTCATCACCCCTAAAAAACATGATGTTCAATAATTCGGACCTGTATAAATTGAATTTTTATTGTCTTATTTTTTTCTGTCGCCGTATTGCGGTGCTTTAATAACTGAAGAGTTTAGAACAAGAAATATATAGTAGATTGAGATAGAGAGTATTGAAATAGATAGTAAAAGATGCAGAATATGTCGAACTAATACAACGTATCTCCATATTCACCCCCCCCCCCGAAACTGAAGTTACATGACAGTTTTTGCACACAGTGAGGCGCCGTAACGTGTAACACTTTTGAGCCTCTGCGCGTGCTCCAACTCGAACTGGAAGTGATAGAGGAGCTCACTATTTCACCCATGGTGGAAAGAGATGGGTGGGCTCTTGGGCATCGTCCCACTTCAGCCAATGATCTTCAGGCACTAGTGTGCGTCACAACATTAGCGGGAATTTTAAATGCTAAAATTATCACTTAGTTACAAGTCATTGAAACAGATAAATGAAGCAGTTTTTTAAAACAAGTATTGGATCTGTTTTTTGAATTACATCTTCATCGTGTTGATACCGCTTCAAGTCGGTTGCATTCATTTGTATTTATAATTATCAGTATAAATAATTTATCATATTTATTTAATAATATTGTAATTATATAAATAGATCAGTTGTTAATGGGCAGCTCCAGTCGAAATATTGCAAATCAAGAAAATTTGGCGTTATTGGAATTTAGCGTACATTCAGTCGCCATAGTTCGGATCTTCTTCCATTTCGACCTAAATGTTGTTCAAAAATTCTTTCTGACATTATTGTTAAGTTATTGGTCTCGTATTTGCTTTGCGTTACGCTATGCAAAAGTCTCCATATATTCCTACATTATTTCACTACCCTGCAGCTTTCCTAGAATACGACGCTCAATAATTCCGTCCCGTACAAATCTTATTTTTATTTCCCTCTTTTTTCTGCCACCGCTGTGGAGCAAAAAGTATGTGTAGGTAGTAGACTGATGCAAATTCAGCCGAGCTAATTTAACGTATCCTCCATAACTTGATCATCAAGAACTAGAACACATCGATCTCTCGATTTTCTCTGTCCTGTAGATTCTCTAAAAACAAGATGTAAAATAATTCAGATCATTAGACATGGACTTTTTATTCCCCCTTCATTCCACTACCGTCACTGGGTGGACCTTAAATAATTCAAGAGTTTAAAACAGTAAAAACATGGATAGTAGATTGACATACGAGACTAAGATTATGAGTACTTGTAGAATCAGTCGAGTTAACAGATGTATAATATCCCCTCGACAACTAGATCTAAAGAACAAGAAATTTTTGACAACTAGCTTTTTTCACTCCTTCACAGCTTTCCTAAAAAACAATGTTCAGAAACGGAGCCTAGATAATTAGAAAATTTTTCGTTAAATAATTTTTTAATTTCATGTTTTCCTTCCTCTCAGTGGTCTGAAGCATTTAGTTAGTTGATTTCGTAAATATCGGGTTACGAAGTGAACATTGTGGCCAGATGTTGAAAATGGCGATTATTTCGAATTATGTGGTGAGTAAAACGAATATTTTTTTTAAAGTTTCTTCCTTTCTTTTTGTTTGACATACATTGTCTTTCAGAGGCGATTAAAAATGCATTTTTTTTTAAATTTAGAAGCATGCATCCTTAGGATGTACTGTACTTTACATGAGTTTAAATGCTTTAAATTATTAAAGAAATTTAATAAAAACATTCGTTTTATTGAATATTAACTAGAAGACACGTGTTAAGGCTTTGTAGCATTGCATTTATACTTGGGTGAGGAAACAGAAAATCATGGGAGGTTTCATTTTATTTTTGGGAAAGGGGATACATTCGGTGGGGAGTTTGAAGTGAAAGACCAAGCTTGAACTCGGCGAGAGTTCTAATGAGGAGACGTTGAGACTAAACGTCTAAACGTTGAGAGAGCATGTTAATATAAACATTCAATGGTACTGCTTTTCATTATCTGGCTATTTCCTTGTTTGGAATAGATAACGTGGCGTTTAGAATTCTTTTACAAGAATTTATTTTGAATTACTTGTTTATGCTACACGCGCCAGCACTAATCTCACCTTGGTCATGCATACTTGTACATTAATGGGGAGCGTATAATGAATTTAAATATAAATAACTACAATAAGTTCTTACGAAATTACCTCCGTCTTTCGATGTTTGTCTGACCGACTGACTGACTGTCCTGTGAACAACGCTAGCGGCAAAACCGTTGAGCCAATTTTCTCCAAAACTGATATTCCAAAGTCGATCTGAGTGATGTTGTGGCCTCTTGAATTTAAAACCGATATTTTAATTTTGGGGATAGTTTACATGAAGCTCCTGAAACACTTCCCAAATTAAAAAGAGACTCCATCGTTTCTTATTAAATTTTGTTGATGGATAGTGTAAAAGACGTTTAAAAGAATTGTGCATTATGTTCGTTGAAAACTCTGTTATTTCGAAAACTGCAAAAGTTCAAAAAATTTTCGGGGTCTTCCTACAACTAAAATATTAAAGATAAAGATTTTTCCCTCAATTAAATCTCTTCCTTAAAGATAGATTTTGAAATAAAGTCACGTACAAGTTTTGGAAAATTTGAGAACTTTTCGCGTAATTTTGCGTGAAAATACCGGCGAGAAAGTACGTGCTGTTTTAGCACCACTAGTTATTTACAAAATTAGACAATGGTCAGCTAATCAGAAGCTACTTTAGGCTACGCGATTTTGGCCTACAGTTGGCGCAATTTTAATTTTGGATTTGCTACGGTTTGGAATAAAAAGTATGGGTATAATAAGTGACCAAATCAGGATTGGTGTTTTTAGTAATATGTATAATTAACTTGTTTATTGACACATGTTTAAGTTAATAAAAAGTAAAAAAGTAATGAATTTTAACATGATCTAGGTATTATTTCGATTCATCATAATATACATCAATGTTATCAAAATCTTCATCTTCATTAACAGTATTTTCTTCTACTACAATATAATTTTCCGCTGAGAAAGGTGAAATGGATTTCGTACGTTTTGTCGTGAAACGATAACTTTGGAAACATCTATAAACGAAATTTGGAAGTTTTTGTGAAAGATAATATTGTACAAAGGATTTGCTGCTTTTTGGATTTTTATTGATTGATTAACGATTCCGGGCGCGTCCCCTGCTAAGTCCATTACTCTCGAAAGTGTAGTGCATGTTTTTATCACGGAGATGGCGGTGATCTCCCGCTGGATGGCGAGATCCAGCGCCGACCTACGTCGACTTGCGGAAATTTTCTCCAACCAAATATCTCGCACCAACGTGGCACCGCCTCAGCCGGGACAAGTCCTGAAGTCCCGACCGGTCTCCTGTTATGTCTGGTAGTGCAGAGCAAGTACGTGTAACTGTTTGTAAGTATGGATTGGACAAGGAAGAGGAAGGAAGATAGCGCGCGGTCCGTGGCCCGCGATGTTAAGGTTACCGTTTGTTAAGGTACGGCTCCAGCATTCGCCTGGTGTTGATCGGAGAAACCACGGAAAACTACCGATCAGAGCAGCCGGCCGCTAGAATTCCCCTCCAAACAGCGGCTGAATTCCACCTAGCTGACAAGCTAGTGTCGAAAATGCTGCCACCGTCGGGACCCGAAGCCTAGGACCTCCCACTCAGAGCACTATAGTGACGTCAGTTGATGCCCTGAGCCATCTTTGGCGAGCTGTTTTTGAAAACAAGCTTCTCACTTCTGCAGATTTTCAAGAGGGGTGTCACGGGCTTCGTAACCCCCTTTTGGAGACTTGTTGGACCCCGCGCGTCTTCGTCGTGTTCGACCTTCCCAGTGGCGCGGGCGCCCATGCAACATTTGCGCCGCCCCCCCTTATTCTCCCCGCGCGTATGAATATGTAACCGGCGCAGCGATCGCTCACCGGCCGCGCGGAGATTTATGTCGTAATTAACACGTAATTAGACCTAACCTTTGTATAAAGAGGTATGCGCTGGCCGGCGAGGGCTCGGCGCCAAACGAAATAGATCACGCGTTGATTTCGTATGCGCGTCCTCTCCCTCTGGCCGCATGACAATGGCTGAGGTGGTAATGGAGGTAATGTCTAGACATCGGATTTTTAGGCAAATGCCGGTTTTACTGATTTGATGCTGACCCTCGAAATTAATTATAAACTATTTTCATGAGAACGATATTACAGGTTCTATTAATAAAAATGTCCACTTCAGTATTGACCCTAAGAATGCCTGTTCGAACGTCGATGATCTCATTTCCAGATGAAAAAAAGAATTTTTGCTATTTAAAATCTTCTTTTGTAGTTGACAGGATATTTGAAATGGCATGAAGAGAGTTTGGAGAGGTAGTTTGCCAGTCAATTCTTATCAGTTCTGAGATCCTTTGGTATTCTGTGGTTCAGTGTCTACGGATTCAATTGTTGATATCCTGGAGACGATCCTGAAAAAGGCTGTTTTGGACAAGGGACCCATTCCCTTTTCCAATAATAAAGTTCTCAAAAAAAAAAAAAAAAAACTCTAATTGGGCAGAATAAAGCAATGTCGAGAAGTTCGGTCACGTGTGTATATATGAATATATAATAATATTTGCATGTGTGTGTGTGTGTGTGTGTGTGTGTCTGTGTCTGTGTCTGTGTCTGTGTCTGTGTCTGTGTGTGTGAGTGTCTGTGTGTGTGATGTGTGGAGTGTGTGAGGTGTGATGTGTGAGTGTGTGAGTGTGTGAGTGTGTGAGTGTGTGAGTGTGTGAGTGTGTGATGTGTGAGTGTGTGAGTGTGTGAGTGTGTGAGTGTGTGAGTGTGTGAGTGTGTGAGTGTGTGAGTGTGTGAGTGTGTGAGTGTGTGAGTGTGTGAGTGTGTGAGTGTGGTTGAGTGTGTGAGTGAGTGAGTGTGTGTGTGTGTGTGTGTGTGCGTGCGTGCGTGCGCGTGCAGTTGGAGGCCGAAGAATAAATCGAACGTAACTCTCGCAGAACCTTCCTTCCTATAGTGAGATGAGACTCGTTAGATTGTCCTCTATTCCTACCTTCCTCAAACATTTGGAGGGGTTTTGGAGGCTTGGCGAATTAAAATTCTGCTCTTTCTAATCTGTTGCAGAGAATATTTAAAATATATCGGGTTACAATTTAGATATTCACGCCCTCCAACTTTGATCTTGGCGTTTTCGGCATGACCAAAGTTACCTGAAAAGAGTTCCACCCTTAACTAATTCTACCTCAACCAAATACTAATAGTTAAATCTAGGGGAGAATTGCATAAATTGAACCGGCCCCGAAATCGAACTACACTATTATTTTAAAAACTACTACAGAGTGCTGCTATCGCACGGCAAACATGTTTTCTATGCAGCTACACAAGTCCCCGTCGAAAATAGAACTGTTTTGTCGAGCTTGTTAGAGGCAGTGGATCATTTTCAGTTTTTGTACGTTGTGAAGTGATTTTACGGCTTGGTTGCTAACGATTCTACACAATCAGTGTAAGATGATTAATTATTCAGTATGAATATTTTAATACCTCTAGTATAAACTACATTTCAGTATATAATAATTTATTATGGATTTTTTGGTTAGATTAGGTTAGGTTTCAATTGTTTCCACGATACGTAGTTGCCTATATTGAACCACGCCTAACTTGCCAAAATTGAACCGGTTAAATTTAGAAATCAATGATAAAGGTTTGGCCTTCTATTTGATTTTATCATACTTTTGACGCCAATCCTCCTCTCTGTTGCAGAATGGACGGGAAAAGAGACAAATGCAGTTGGTGTTATCCATTTAAAATATCAGTATTATTATATGAAGCATATTCAAAAGCGGCATCTACACCTAAACTATGAAAGGATTAAAACTATTAGAATATAGGTGTTGATAAGAATGTACTAGATAAATCCTTCTTTGTAGCCTCTAACAACCTTTGTAGTTGTTGGGAAACCGCCATGTCTGAAAATGAATCGGCTACATCAGCAGCAATGCTATCTGGAAATGGAGCAGCAAACGCAGCTGCCAGTAGCAAGCACACCTCAAAATCTAGGTCTGTTAGCTTCTATTGAGAAACTACATACAATCCCGGAATGCACAGGAAACCTTTAGAGAAATACAAAAGGAGCACAAACAGCCGTCATATTATCCAGCAGTTCCTACAAGACAGATTTGATATTGGAGAAAAGAAAAAAGAAAGAGAAGAAAAAGCAAAGAAAAATGAAACAAAGTATAGGCTCCTAGTCTTACAAAATAATGGCAAATCCATAAAAAAGAGCACCAGTCAAAATGAGACTGTTACTGTACCATAAGTGACACAAAATCAGTAGAGGACATGATACAATGTATGAAACATCTATGGGTTCACGAAATGTGTGCTGGAGTTCGTCCAGGGAAGAATATGTGTTTCTTGCGCAGACTGTAATTGAGTTGTATCGTTTTGAGTGTTTTTTCCGTATTATATAATGTCCATTGAGCATACTTTTTCTTAAAGCATTCTGCATAGTTAAATTATTGAGTCCCTTGAATTAATATATCTGGTTCAATTTAAGACACTTGAGAAACCACGGAAAACTACTGATCAGATAATTCGCCGCTAGAATTCTTTCCAGTTACCAGTTGAATTCGACATAGCTGTTTAGCTAGTATCAAAAACACTGTCACCGGAACCGAACCAAGGTTCTGGAGGTAATTCTCGGTCAGAGGCACCGCAGCGACATTCGTTGATGTCTTGAGCCACTTTCCCGGTGCGATTGACTCGAGGTATTAGGGAGTTTTAACATCAGGGGTAAGGAGACTTACTTAAACTCTATTGATCTCATGGCTACCGACGTTATACGTTCGTGAGGAACAATGTTCAGATGAGCTTTAGCAATTGCAACATTCCAGTACACATTATAACAAAAGAAGCGTTTCAAAAGTCGAACAAAGGAGTTGCATACGTATACCAGAGAGTGTAGGCAGTTGGTGAGACATTTGATCCACGGTACTAGTCAAAGTAAACAAATATCCATTACACTAGAAGTTTTAAATTTTCTGCCCCTGCGCGATGAGTATGCAGTGTAGGAGTTTGAGTTGGCTTCTCTTGAGAATGTAGGGAATATCTAATAACAGCGGCCTTTAGCATCACACGTAAGCTAACACGAATATATAGTTTCATCTTTTTTTTTCATTTTTGAATTTATTACTTGTCACCTTTCCAATATTTTTCGTTGATTGTTGCCAGAGATGTGGAGTTGGTAACATTTAATTGTAACTACTTTACTACATACGAGAGTCAGTTTATCTGTTGGAAAATGACAACATTTTCGGTTTTTAGGAGACCATTTGGCCAATTGTAAGGTGGCCATAGAAACGACTATTACTAGCGTGCAGGTGTAACGTCGTGCCTTAGGTCAGACGTTATGACTTCAAGGTGGACAACATGGATAAGAGCCAAAATTTATTGCCTTTTTATCCTTGAAAATAGATTTTATTACATGGGAGCTTTTTTTTTCAAAATTTAAGTAGTATATGACTTAGTGTAGGGATCACAGAATTTTGAAAATGTGCACAGAATTCACTTTTCCCCATAGCACGTCATACGCAGTTATAATTGTTTTTTGACCTAAAATAAATAAAAAATAAATAAAATAAAAGGTCCGTCACGTGGATGTTAGGGCATAATTCACTACCTTACATGTGGAGCTAAAACTCCTTATTACCAAGTAAACAACCATATCAACATTGTTCCATCCATAATTATTCATGTATCATCTTTTATCACCTCTCTCATGAGAGGTGATCACCTCTCTCCACACAAATGTTTAATCCATTTCATAGTAGGGAAAGGTGAAACCCTACCCTGTAATGTTTGCGGAATAAACTTGGAGGAAATAGTTTGATACAAGCATCTGGCATAGAAAATTAACAGGACGCGCTGAGAAGAAAAAGTCAGACTTGAAATTAGTAGCGTGGAAACTAGAACTAAAGTTTACGTTATGTAGAAAGTCAACGAATAATAAAAGTGTAATCAACGTTCAAGTGATTGGCAGCTCTATAAGAGCGTATCTGCCATCTTATTCAGGTCAGATTCTGTGGAAACCATGCCTCCTTTTAACTCAATTTTATTTCCAGTAAAAAACAGCTAAGACGTACGTGTGACGGTTCAGGGAGAAGCACAATCTGTACAGGTTTTATTGCGCTCCTAACTCAATCTTTTACTATACCAACTAGGATTATAAATAAAAGACCGGGAGAGGTGGCTCAGTGCATCAACTGATGCCACTGCAGGTACTCTGACAGGAGGTCCTAGGTTCGAGTCCCGACAGTGGCAAGATTTTCGACACTAGTTTGTTAGCTAGGTTGAATTCAGTCGCTGTATGGAGGAGAATTCTGGAGGGCAGCTCCTCTGATCAGTAGTTTCCAATGCTTTCTCATCACCATCAGTCGAATGCCGGAGCAGTACCCTAACAAACGGGTCACAGACCGCGCGCGATCCCTCCATCCTCTTTCTTGTCCTATCCTCTCCCCTACACACACAGACACACACACACACAGGCACATACATACACTAACATGCACTACACTACCACACATGTCGGGAGACCGGTTGAGAGCTTAGTCGCAGTTGAAGCGGTGCCCGCTGGTGGGAGAAACCTGGTAGAGGGAAACCCCGTTAGCCGACGGTAGGTCGGCGCCGGATATCTCCATTCATCCGGAGAAGATCATCTTGCTGCTGCTGCTGAAGAAGAAGAAGAAGAAGAAGAAGAAGAAAACATACACTATACTTACGGGACTATCGACCCCGTTATTTGACGTGCTCGGAATCACTAACTGGTTGTTAATCACTAAATGGTTAACCAACCAACCATTAACAAATAAGTTTTTAGCAACATTTTATAACAAGTGATATTCGCTTCCGTGTAATGGAAACTATATGCATCGACAAAAGAGCTACAGATTTCGGCTTTATCCCTGATTATCAACTTTTGGCGAATTGTAGGAAGCCGTATCAAATTGCGTCGCACTTTCCTCCTCCGATCGAAGCGGGGCCGTTTGCTTGACGAGCTCCTGAGGAGCTCTCGTGCACGAAATGCGACCAAGGCCACCTTCGTCTCAGCGTTCGTGCTCTGCGGCCACGACGCCCGCGGCCCGCCGCCCGGCCGCCGATTGTGGTAACCGGGGCTAATTAATAAACATCCATCAGAAAGCGTTTAACACCGCCGCGGCTAATTAAACATCCGCTACCAGCGAGCGTTTGCCCCACGGCGGCCTCCGCCTCAATCAATTCCGCCCGGAATGTGTGGAATAACGAGAGTAAGAAGCCGATCTTTTTCTCCGAAAACTTATAATAGAATCACGACACCAATCGGGGTCCGGTGGTGATTATATAAGCTCTGAAAGCACACGGACTTTTCCGATAGCAATTACGGACCCACGGGTTCTCTATTGGTAACCGTTATGAGCCATAAATCCATAGTAATTAACTCGGCCCGGCCGAGCCCCGGTCCGGGCGGGTGGGGTATTACTCGGCGGGCCCGGTTCGGGTCCCTCAGTGCGCCTGGGCTTTTATCAGTGGGGGACAAGATGATGGGCAATTTACAGCCATAACTCATCGTCTGTGAATTTGTTTGAGGTTTCGTCTTATTACATTATGCAAATGCGCGTCTAAAGTGTTAGTGCCATAATCAGATAGCATTAATATAAATAACGCCGGGCTCGCCGGTGGACGTGCAGCTCCTACAAGTGGCTGCTTAGCCGCGGAGGCGCGGCGCGGGTCAGCGAGGTTGGTCGCCGATATTTGGAAAGTCAAGGTTCAGCAAGGGAAGGGGTGGCTTTGTGGAAGACGGCGGGAAGGAAAGAAAGGTGGAGTCAATAATATGAGGGGGGCACGAAAGTGAGTGAAAAGAGAGAGCGAGAGAGGGAGCTAGAGAGAGAGAGAGAGAGAGAGAGAGAGAGAGAGAGAGAGGAGGGGGAGGTAGAGAGAGAAACGAGAGAGGAAGGAAAAGAAGAAAGATTCTTATCATAATGTAAATAAGATAGTGAGAATGCTCTAAGTTTCAACTATAGTTCAATAGTGTATCTTTCAATGTGAAAAAAATGCTAGAGAAAATCAGGAATGGATAAAAAGACGGCGACTTGATTCGTTTCATTGTTTGATGTTCCATCTCATTCGCATATATATATATATATATATATATATATATATATATATATATATATATATATTCTTCTGCAAGCTTCTGAGTGAGCCTGACATTCTCTCGAGCACTGACACAAATAAATATTTATTGGAATGAATAAACATTTACGGTTCTGTCCCAATTACTGAAATTATTCGATTAATTTTATTAAAATGCCATAGAAATTCGATACCCTAAATTATTTGACGTCTTCTTTACCGTCGACGTCAAATATTTCGATAAAAATCAACGAAATGTCTGCTCTGTGAAATATCAATTTTTAGTTGTTTTCACTTCTCGAAACGCGAACCCTGTAGTGAAGATTAATTGTGAAGATCTTTTGAAAATAGAAAGAAACAGAAGCCGTTTCATTTGGTTTCGGTTCCAGCAATATATTCAGAGGTGCACTCAGGATTTTTCTCGGGAAGGGGGGCTACAGAAATAGCGACCAGACAACATTAAGTTTTCTTCTACAGAATTGTTCATTTTTGTTCAATGTAAATTGTATTTTTATTTTTGATTGATAGTTAATATTTATAATGTTCATGAATGTTGTATTGAGTGGCTTTCTTTAGTACAGAAAAGTAGTAAATACTGTATATTTGAATATGTATCATTATCTTCGGGGTGGATGGGGGGTTAACGCTCCATGTTCCCCCCTCCCCCTTGGGTCCACCACTCAATATAGTTATTGAAGAACAACGGTTTGGTTTTCCTCTCACCATTGCAGCGGTTTTTAACAAGTGCGGTTTTTGTTAGATGCTTTGATGTTTTTTAGAGATACATCTTTAACGATAATAATAAGTCTCTATCGAATTAAATAAAACTAAACTCAGAAATCATGAAACTTAATGTTCAATTCATATATTTCTCCCTACGAATATTTAGTTATTTTTATTACTATTTAAAATAACATAACTAACAATGTGGGATGACTGAACTTGATATACGCCAGTACGGAACTGAATGCATTAGCTGACTACGAAACTCCAAAGATAGGAATAACATACAATGAAGGGATTATTCATAATCATATTGGAACATTTTAAGGTAGTACACTTCGCTGTAAAATCTTAGTTTTAAACTTAAATTTCAAGAATCTTTAATTAAGAATATTACATTTCTTATTAAATACTCTGCACTGAGGTGTTGAAGCAATAGGTTATGATTGTTTTAAAATTCGAGGAGCACACTGATGGGGACAAAGGAAACGATAATAAAAGTGTTGCATTGCTTACAGATGACATTAGAGTTCTACTTAAGGTTATGGAATAATGGTCGTCTAACACGATGCTTTCGTACGAATAATTTAAACTTCATTACAGTCTTTTGTCTGTGAATCACAGTCTGATATAATTACTTATAAATTATAAAAATCTGAAAACTCTGATTTCTGATGTAAAATACATTTAAAGTCATGATGTTTACATCTCTTTGGAAATCATTTCAGAATATATTCATTTTGTTCCGCTCCGGTAGACATATTTACGAACAATAACCGTTGTTCGTTAATAACTGGAACACTGTTTTTAATAATGTATTTTAAAGTTTAAGATGTAATTAATTTCACCATAGAAGGGAAAAACATTGATATCAAAGACAAATTCCCTCTGCAATATGCAAACTACACTTATTTTACCTCTTAAATCTTCATTAACTCATTTACAATTTTCACGCATAAAAACGGAAATTGCATGTAAATATAAGTAATGTGATTATAAAATTCTTCTCCACAAGAAGTATTCGAGGTTACCATTTGTCACTGTTACAATAATCTGCTCAGATGTGTGAGTGTAAATAATGACTGAGGTCTTTCAAATGAATTATTTTACATACCAAATCTCAAGACGCAGAAAAATTTTTCGTTATTAATGGACTAATATTTTCATATCATTTCGCATGTTTGATGTTATAATGCACTTGAATATCCCCAGACACTGTATTTTGATGTTATTTTATGGCGTTTCTAGCAGTTAATTAAGCAAATTGTATATAGGGGAACATGTTTTCTGAAGGTTCTTACTATGAGAAATGTCAACATAACCTTTTTTCAAATTCTGGCGTTATGCCACATACGTAACATCTGTACCACACTCCTCTGAAATATTACTTTCCTAAAATATTTTATTTTATGTAGAGGCAATTCAAATTAATGAATATTAAATAGCTTTAATTTTTTTCATTAACTAGTAACTTCGGACCTGGTAGCAAAAAATCTCAAAAACTAGAGAATGCAGCTGAACTTCTAGAATGTAAGAATTATCAGTATGGTATTTCGTTCCAAAACGATATCTGAAATACAAAATGCCATTAGCTATGTATTATACAATTTATTGTGAAGATGGGTGTAAATTTTTCTTAAATCTGAGTTGTTACAAATTTTTAACATAGTCATAAATTTTTATTGGTGGTTTAGTAATAATATTAAGCAAGGATATAAACAGCTACTGTCCTGAAGCAAAAAGCAGCTTAACTAATAAGCAAAATTTTAAATATTCGAATCAAGCAATTAGATTTAAGAAATGAAACTTAAAGGAATAAAATATAATAAGATATTGCTCTGTAGACAACGCCACTGAGCAATGTCTTAGCAGAGCAGAGTTAGTGTCTCTTAGCAGCAGAACAGTCAGAGCCAGATTTTTACAATTTTAGGAATTTTAATAATATTGCCGCCACAGTTGATAAGTTATTCCTCTTAAGTAATCACGTACAAAATGCTTGTTAATTGACATTTGTGCACATTTTTTAATCAAATAAAATTGTTAAGAAATTTCCAATCTTATTTTGAATGCAAGGTTTGAACTTCAATTGCCACTTGTAAAGGTAACACTTGCCTGCAATCTTTATTGAAAAATATTACTACTTTTCCATTCACCTGAACATTACTTAACCATCATTATTCAACTTTTGTAATAATGACTTGGCGTAAACGCAACCGACTGCTGCATTGAATCGCAGAGTATTTATGGATTGAAGAAAGAAAAAAGAAGCGGCGCGTTATCAAGCATCAGTGAAGCGAACTATGGTACGATCTGAAGAGCTTGACGATCGCTGTGTTTGTTGTAATTGTCAGTTTTTATCAACCATGAAAATAAATCCTTCATAACATTTATTATTTCCTTTAAATAGTACAAAATAGTGGCCACCCGTAACGCTAAAGTGCAGCTAAATTGCAGACCTCACAGGGGGGACAGACACTTTTTTCCCCACAACCTAGCACCGAACGTAGGATTCAGAGTTTTTAGTTTCAGGGTTCAGTGGTTAAAGCTGCTTTTTTCAACCTGCCCTCCGTAGATGTCCTCAACGTTTGTGCACTAAAACATCCTGCTTATAAATACATCTTTTTGTAGTAATGAACCATTGTGGGAATTCTTGTAATAATGAACCAGCCAATACTATGAATCTTGAGTTCCGGTAGTAAAATTGGATGAGCAGCAGTAAAAAGGATGTGATAGAAAAACGTAGTCAATAGAAATCTCTAATTTTATTAACGCATCTATCGAAACTAGAAACATTTAAATTTTAACAGTACAGTTAAACAATAGTTTTAAAATTAAATATCATCCCACGTAACCTCCTTGACAAAAAATATAGTTATTTCCATATTTCGATATATTTTTATCGTTTTAGCATTGCTGTAATGAAGTAATTGTTTCTTTCTTCTACTTCACAAACCTTAACGGACCTTTACGGAGTTCAGCGCAGCATATCACTTCTGTCGCCATCTGCACCGGCAACGGTTTTTAGAGTGATATGATGTTTAATTTCTCTTTTTAATTTCTCGCTACGGAGAATAGAGAAAGTTGCGTAATGCTGCGCGAAAAACCGCAGAAAACCGGTGAATTTTCCACAGAAAACCTCTTATTACAGGGCGCTGGTGGCTGGAAACGAAAAAGTGGATAAATCCAGTTGCTAAATTTAGAAAAAACCCTCTAACACATGGTGGTGTCAGAATCCATGTATTGTGGGTCCTTGATACCGAAAAATTGAAAGACGGCAAAATGTCCGTCCGTCCTGCAGTAAACAACACTTGCAGCTAAACCGTTAAGCTGATTTCCTCCAAAATTGATATTCCCCAATCAATCTGGCTGAGGTCGCGACCCGTGATGTTGATTTTTTTAAATTGGGGGGTATTTTACATGAAGCCCCTGCAACATTATCAAAATTAAAAAAAAAGGCTCCATATTTGTCGGATGGTGTGAAAAACGCTTACGAGAATGGTGCAGATCTCACTTTCGTTGAAAATCCGGATTTTTCGAGCATTGCAAAAATTCAAAGTTTTTTTTTGAGATTTCCTGCAACTAGAAGATAGACTTTTCCGTTTAATGAAATCTGGCCCTTAAAGAGAGGTTTTGAAATGAGGTAAAATACAATTTTTCGAAAATTTGCGTACTTTTGCATGAAAGTACGAGCAAGAAAGTACGTGCTGTTTTAGCACCACTAGTTATTGCTTCCGTGGTCGATTCAACTAAAATTTACTCACGCATCAATCGTCACGAAAGTGACATCCCTATGCGTCGCGATCCCTCATTCCTTTAGCCAACACAACGCCCCCATTCAAGCTCGCCCGTGTATCTCAATGTGCAGAATGCAGCATGTGCTGTGTCATGGAAGTGCAAAGAAGCACGAACACGAAAGTGACATCTCCCCTTTCACCCTTCGCACAGCTTCACTTACGTCTTCATTTTCTCTGCTATATCTCCTTTCTTCTTTTACGTCTATTTCATCACATTTCTTCTATTTCATATTTCTTTTTATCCTATTTCATATTCCCTTCTATTTTCTCCAAATTCTTCTCCTCCTCGACCTTCTTCGTCTTTCCTTCTTCCCTTCCACCTTTTTCTTCTTTTTCCCTCCGATGAGACGGAATGTGGCAGCTCCCTCGAGTGGCCGGCATCTCGAGAGATCGTAACTTAATGGGGCGTATTTCGATCACTCTTCCCCGTTATTTAAGCCATTCGACGATGAAAAGTTTACGGCCCACAAAAACTGACCCTTTCCAATTTGCTGGTCATTATGGAGAGAAGATGGCGCGCCGAATCGCGTCCGAGCTTCTTTCGAGGCGGCCCCCTTGGCAGCGGGGACCGCACGTATTTCACTCGATTCTTAATTAGTTTCGGGAATCGAGAGTAAACACGCGGACGTGGTTGAATTTATTCAATAGTCGTCTGGGAGCTGTCTGCGCCGCGAGGCGGACGCCTCGACATGTGCGCTGAAATGAGGGAAAGGTGACGCGTTTACTCGCAATTCCACCATGAACAGATCGAGACATTCAATTACGACCTTCGCGATCTTGCTAATCTACTGTCTACAAGATTGCGTAACATTTCTTGTTACGTAATCTTGTAGAATCATTTAAATATTTATACTGTAAATAAAATAAATGTGTTATGTAATGTAATGTTGTATAATGTTAAGTCACTTATAATATTCTATTTTACAGTTGAAGACTGAAGGATATTTCTTAAGCGGAAGAAAGAAGAAAACTTCATCAACTACTTTAATTGAAACGCACAGTAAGTTATATTTCTTACGACAATTTACTATGAGAGAGAGGGGAGAGTGAAAACAGAGAGAGAGGTAGGAGAGAGGAGAAAGAGGAGATGAGTGAGGGAGATGAGAGAGGGAGATGAGAGAGGGAGATGAGGAGAGAGAGAGATGAGAGAGAGAGAGAGAGAGAGGAGAGAGAAAAAATAGACGATAGAGGAGAGAGACTTTCATGCACGCTTCGCCCTTTCACTTGAGTTTCCGCCAGCCCACGGGGTAAGATTCCATTAAGAACTATTACGCCAGCCTCTGTCCACGTCTTGAACCATCTCGGAGTGTGACATGACTCACTGATCGGAGAAGAACGTTGATCTCGTTGAGAGACACAAAATTAGATGGTAGTTCATGGAGATGATTTCCTCCAGAAACATAGTGCAGCATTGTAAATAGTTTCTTTTCTGCTCGCAGAAGCGCTGTGGGATATAGTGATTACTTCATAAGAAAAAGAGAGGTGAAAAGCGATTTCGATCTTTTTCGTGTTTCTTCAAAACGTGAGTAGTTTAAAACTCAATCAATCATCTCCAGATAGTTATAAAGTAAAAAACCTTACATTTCTCCTCAAACAAACAAATATTTTATTTGGCTGTTGTGTTCAAAATAAGAACTGTGAAGGTGTTCCTCCTTAAAAAATAAGTAGGAACTGATCACTCTATTCACTATCATCATCTTCGCCATTAGCGACCTTAAAGAACTTGAACACGAGCGACTATAGTTATTAAACATGTAGGATCACGGTTTTGTGTTTCAATGCAGTAATATTTGATGCTGTTATTACTAGCATCTCAATGGTGAAGTGTTAAAACGTTATTTAAAACTATAAATTTCTCCTTTTATTTACAAGAACACTTTGCTAGTGGGCTAATGTTAGAATGCTTTGTAAGGGTTTCCCACTCTCATGAATTGCTTTTGGAGCAATCACTGTTTCTAATTCAAGTATTTATTTTACGAAAAAATCCACCTGTGCATTAAAATTTAATACAGAAAATGAAACCAAAAATCAAATTAACTTTCTAGATATTACTATTATCAAAAACATTTATGCAGGAATATTATTAAATTTTTACTGTAATCAACCAATGATTATGAAAAAAAATTTTTAACTTGTTGATATAATGATAAAAATGTCTGACCAAAGTTTTTATCAACAAAATTTGATGAAAATATTCCATGTTAAGGGAAAATGATTACCCTCCAAAATTTGTTCATAAAAGTATCAATTTGAAACTAATACATGTCACCCTTATCCGGAATAATCTAATGAATGACGCCCTTAATAATAAAAATGAACTCGAAGTTAAAATTTATTTTAATCTACCATTTATTAACAGTATCAATAACAAAAGAAGGCTTAAAGAGTTATGGAATTGACTTACAAATAACCATGATATTTTATTATCTAAATATAAACAATAATCGATTCAAAATTTCAGTTAATTCCATATCTTCAACATCCTTTTAATATCCTTCATCTTCATCACAAGCTACCACAGGAACCTTTTCAAATATAAATCTTTTTATTTTAAAATAACCTTTAGTTGCTGATTGATACCAAGGAAACATGTTCAATTAATTAAATAATTAAAATTTTAATTAATTAACAGGTGGATCTCAAACTTATAATGCATACTTTTAATTAACTTGTAATGAATATAATTTGTAATGGGAAAATATGTTGTTAGATTGATGTGTACAAATCCTTACATTATGATTTTTATAAGATGATAAAGAATTGTATCAATTTTATCTTGGTAAGTTACAATATTTTGAAAAAACATAAATATTTACAAAAATAATTTTCAGTACTTGAAAATGAGAAAAAATTCGTTGAAACGTAGTACAAAATTAGAAAATGAGCAATTGAAAATTTTAAAAAAATTGTCGTAATTAACTGAAATTATTGGGATAATTTATTAATAATTTACCACATAAGTATATGGAAAATTGATAAATTCGCAAATGAATCCCATCCCACTCCACATGATTGGAGAGAGAAAGGAAGTGTATTCTTTTAAAACGTCCGGTGAGGTCGTAATTTTGAACAATGTCCCAACCACTATCTCCCTCTCTGCACTTTATATTTTTTCTTTGCGTTGGAACAATCTCTCTTCTTTTCGGGCCCATTCTTTCATTTCATTAAAAACGATCCTTATGCATGAAACTAATATATTCTGAAAATACAAATTTAAAAAACACACAAAACAAAAAATACAAAAAGACATAAAAGCGCGACAGTGAACAGTAACTAACGACATTGGACAATTCTATCCATGGCCGTGCGTTTAGAAATTCTACAGTCGAAACCAGGATAAGGCGATACCATCGAATTACGAAGCATCACTGTATTCGCAGTGTGTTATGTGGAAATGATGTCTGCATCTATTTAGCATCGTAATGGATACTAATTTTGAGAAATATAAGGGACCAAAATTGAGTTGTTTTTATATGCACAACTCTTCAAAAATATCTATCAAATGGTCTGTGTCAGGACAATAACAAAGAGAAGAGAATTGGAATGAAAATAATAAATGGATCGTTCCTGCGAACGGAGTAATGAGATCGGAGAACAAAGTTAAAAATAAAGGATGGGCAAAGAAAATATGAAAAAATTAAAGGATTCTTGAAAGATTGTAAGTGATTAAAGAAAATCAAAAAATAAACGCGAATAGAGGTACCTGAATTAATGAATACTGTGACAGTACTCACATTAGTCCAATGGGTTTAACAACGCCATTTCAGTTGAAATTACGTCTTTAAAAGTTGACCGACGCAGGTGTTTGTTTTCTAACTGGTTTTATTGACAAGATTTATCTTCAGTTCATTGGGAACGTGCCATTTGACGTAAGATTAAAAAAGAAAATCAACCTTTTATGGATTCAGACAGCAAGACATAAAAATTAAGAGATACTGAAAATGCTCTCAGAAGCACTCAAAGTAAGAACATATCAAAAACATGGTCTTTTTTAAAACTGCGTTTTTAGTGATATCTATGCCCTCATAACAAATCATTATTGTTATTTTCGACTATTATAATGATGAAACCTTATTTTTATTTTTATTGAAAATTAAATGATCTTATTAATAAAATAAACCAAACATAAAGGAACAGTGTCTGAAGAAACATTGTCAAAACTTAGAAAATAAACCGAACATGCACTCTATTACACATTTTACTACAAAGTAGCTGACGAGATCATTTTCAAGAAATAAAATTATCTAAATATAATTTTTTGCATACATGTATGTGTAAAAGACAGATCTTCTGACAAAAATATTTAATTTTACATGTATTTCGAGGTTCCACTCGATTCGGGCTTACTATGATTGTCAGAGGTTGGGAACGTCCACATCATTTTCATATTTATCTCACTTTATATTTACTCAAATCACAAATGAATATTTTCCTCGTATTTCTAAGATCAAAATTAAAAAAAAAGAGAAATTAAAATAATTGCGGGCAAAAAGTTACCTGACCTATAAAGGATTAAGGGTATGTTGATCCAGACAAAGCGCGTACACTAAGCGCGCAATGTTTTCACCATGAATGCAAGGAACTTTTAACTTCTGACCAAACACCTTTCGCGGGCCACAATAAAAGACACCGCGTGCGGTCCGCCAGTTGTACAACCCAGATCTAGCTTGTAGCTAGGGTATAAGTGCTGAGTGTAAATAGCATTTAAGAAAAAAATGTGAAATATTCCTCCACATGTTTTGAGACATGCTCCCCGTTTGTTTGCCGTATGTATCCACATGTATTAATTAAATTGCAAATTTAAGAACGTAAAGTGTTTTTATTACAAAAGACTTATACAAATGTTACGGTGCGTTAGCAGATGGCGAAGTGGTTCCTTGCCGAATGAAATGGTATGATGTGAATAGCTAGAGTACCCAGAAGAGTGGAAAACCCCCAATGCAATAAAAGAGCTTAAAAGATTTTTCTGAAAAAATTGCTATTTCCAAAGAAAATAACTATTTAAATAGTTGTTTTAAAAGTAAAAATAGCTTCAAACTGAATTCGAATAAGCAGCCTTTCTGACGATCCATGACATGGACTAGATGATTCTTCCAAAAAGTAACTGAATGCCCAAAAACTCGTGACCCTTAGAGCGAGGTCGCTTTGAAGGACAAAAAAAGCATTTAAGCCTCCAAAACGCTACGTTTCCGAGTCAGCACGATGGTAAAGTAGGCTACTGAGTAATGTGTTTTGCGGGTCACACATGCGCCTGATTTCCCAAATATGACATAATCTGCCAACTTCCACGTGTTCTGTCTTAAATCTCTTTGAAGCATGACCGGGGTAAGTCCATATCTAGCAGTAATACGAGGGGATTTATGTCCATGGTTTTTTAGAAACGACAATATTCCTTTAATGTGTTATATGTACAGATAATGTTTATTATGCGACTACTTGATTGCGCACAGTACTTACTACGTCGTGCAGCGGAACGCCGAAACAGGTGGTCCTCTACCAAAGATAATTCTGACGCAATGATGGTTCCTCAGCGGATGGTAATTCATTCAACTGGAACAAAGGTGAGAAAAATAGTTAAACTATTTCTGATCAGTAGAGAACATAGAAATGAATGCGACATTAGTCCAATTGGTTTGAGAATATTAATGAGGAAAAATTGAAAGTACATTATACTCGTATTACATCTCAAGTTGTTACAGAAGTGTAAATAAATGACTACATCTACATAAAAGACCACAGCCAGATTTTGCTTACATTATGAATACCACTGAATACAATGAAAGCATTTTACATTCGAAATAAAAAGTTAAAGTTCTACAAATGAAGAAAACGTTTGTAATACTTTTCTGGAGCGGATTCAGAACGTTAATGTACTTTTTATTTCATAGCCTTGGATGGTCACTAAAAACAATTTCTTCGGTTTAACGTGTTTACGGACGATTGTCGTTTGGTACAACTGAGAAAAGAATGTTGTCACCTTGTGTCCAAACAAAGTAATCGCTTTTTTGTTCGTAACAGTATCTTCTTTTACGAACTCCTGGCGTGACAAGAGTCGTGGAGTCCTCGTCACCACACATAAATGATTCTCGATAGATTTAGCAACAAGTGTTTTTTTTGAATGCTTATTCAGCATCTTGCCATTTCACAAATGATCATTTTTACCCAACAGAGTTCAAATGAAGATAAAAATGTTTTCGGTGTATGTATGTAAAGTTTTTATTGCATCTGAAACCTCGTCTGAAAACCTCGAAATATTTTCCTGTGTAAGGTATTACGTTTGTCTTCATCCCATCATGTGTGGCCCACATTACACGTCACTTTAAGTATGTCATACACTACGGTCATAAATGATTTCAACACTTCATGATGGCATTGAAAGATTTGACAGATAATGCAATTTCAATGGTTTATGGATTATGGAGCAGCCATTATTTGTTAATTACTCGATAACGATAACATTGTGATAATTTTGCGAGGTGCAATTGAAAAAATAATTGAGTTTAATGTTTGTGTATTGAATTCAAATCTGGAAACCGTTCTTAAGTGTCACATCGAGTTTTTAAAATGATATTAGTAATTTAAAATTTTAGATAAACTTCGCCTTTTGAATATGCTTTGAATTCCGTACGACATTACCATTCTGTATGTGTATCGGTTCATCATGATTATAGATAGATTTTAAACCATTTATGTTCTTTTGCGTGAACAAGAAAATTATGACAATGACTGTTCATGTCAATGTAAAATATAAGGATTAATAACATTAAAAATACCACTGAATAAATAATCCTATCACCATCTGGGAGTGTTACACCTGACAATGACTCTGAGAAATGCGTGGCAATGTTGTAGTAATGGGTAGGCAAAGTGTAGGTATGGGATTGACAAGATTGAATTCAGCACCAAAATTAGGTTTAGAAACCCGTACAATTTACGTTCTGCAGAACAAAAGTCAAAGGCTAGCGTAATCCTGTAGCTGAATTAGGTTTATAAACGAAATGCTGCTAAAGGTTGATATTATTAAAAGTCGATAACCGTGGTTATTAGGCTCCTTTTTTGCCTCCCTCAAGTGCTGTCTCGAGTGACTGCCACTGAGTTCCTCGCGGCAGCCGAACCTGTCGGTCTCATAACTCATCATAAAATACGACGATGACGTGTTACTCTTGCACCCTGGTGCTTGCTTTTGAGGCGGCACTGCAACAAAATTCTAAAGGTAGACGAAGGCCTCTTTGCAGAAGGGCGCCGTCAACATCGGAGCGAACTGACGGAGGAGATTTACGCAGCGAGGGCTCAAGAAATGCGAATATCTCGGACCGGTTGAGCGCAGACACTTCGACGTGCGATGGTCCGTCGGATACATCCGCTGCGGTTCTGACGTCTTGCCCGCTTCAGTTTATACAATGCTGACGAGCACGAAAAAACTGTTTCGAAGTGAACGAAGTTAACCTTGCTCCCGGATAGTACTTGAATGGATTAGGACAATGAAAAGTGGGTGGTGCTGGGAACTAGAATGTTGTAGAGGAAGTAGTATCTCATCTGAGTTACTCCATTGACGTGATAATCAACAACAAATTTTTGTTCGTGACTTGAGTGAAGGAAGGAGGGTTGTGTTTTCTCCGTGAACTTTGATAGTTTCTTTCCATCCTCATAAGTTTGAACTAATTAGATTTTGATGATCTCAAAACTTAACAATGAATTTTCAGTGTTACATAGAAGTATGTCATATAAATTAGTTAAATCAAATTTAGAATACCATCTTTGATAAACGTTTCGTTCGCAGTAGCTGAGACTTTTCTCTGTCAAATAAATGATCTCGTTTTGTGTGTTTTATACACGTCAACGCTTGTGTCGCTTACAGGATTTTAATGAATTATAGTTTCTATTATTTATAGACAGTCAATTCGTAGTAATTTGTTATTACATGGCACAACATTTCATCTATATGTCTGATTCGTCAGGTACAGCTTATCTTAATTTATTATAAAACTATTTCACTCTAAAATCAGCATTGTGAATTTATTAATTTCATTAATATTGAATTACAAGCAGAAGTAAATAAGTTCATTGTAATTTATATTTTATTTAAGTTCATAAATAAAGTTTAGGATATAATTTTCGCCCTCATATAGTCACATGGTCAAGAGATTTTTAATTTTAAAATTCAAAATTATGAGACGTGTGTGCAAAAAGTTGCTGAAGGGAAACGTAACCGCCCACTGTTCGGATATTTTCATCGCTTGAAATGAAATGTTGGGAGGTCATATGCTTCACCCTCCAACTCGTACGGTCAAATCAATGTAGACCCAAAATGCAGATGTTCTCAGAAGCTTATAAATTTATTTTGCGCTTAATAATTGTATTGAAACTACACTCATTTGTTTACCTTTAACCTCTTCATACGTAATAAGATGAGGAAGAATTGTAATATTCGCCGGAAATTGGTGGTTGCCGGGCGCTGATAAGGGAAGGTTGGAAAGATACTGTTCCTATATATATACTAAATTACTCTTTCTTACACATTATTGAGACAGAATATGTTTTATGGGCTTTTAAAATCGAAAAAAAAAAACAACAACAACGGAAAAACCATTGACCACAAAACCACTGTTTGTTCATCAGTGGTCAACGCTTGTATCAAGTTTAGACGATTATATCCGAAATTGTTACTCCCCGATCAATCTGAACGAAGTGAAGGTCCTGTAAGTTTGAAACGGATATTTCGATTTTTTGGGGTCCTTTATATGAATCCTTAACATTAAAAAAATTTTCTAAAAAATGGCTTCAATATTTTTGATTCAACTTTGATGATGGATACTGTAAATAACGCAGAAAAAAATGGCACCGGTCTAATTTTCGTTACAATCCCTGATTCTGCAAAAGTCTAAAATGTTTTGGGCGTCTTCCTACTACTACAATATTGTGAAGAAAACTTTTTTCCTTAATGAAATCTGTTCTTCAAAGAATGCTTTCGAAATAAGGTCATGTACAATTTTTACAAAATTTGAGATAATTTTCCTTAAATGAAATACGTTCTCAATCATTCTATCTTTAAAGAATGTCATGGACAGTTTGATGAAAATACGATTAGTTTTCGCGCAATTTCTCCTTGAAGTTAATGCAATTTATTTTTAAAATTCTCAAAAACGGCCTCAAATTTTTTTATTTCCCCCTGAAATAGAATACAGGACGCTTAAAAATTGGAGCAGATCTCATTTTCGTTGGACACTCTGAATTTTCGAAAATTGCAAAAGTTAGAAATATTGCGAGAAAATATGTGTTATTGTAGTATCGTTAGTTTTTTATCAAGATGTGATACAAATTGCTTTAATATTGTAGATTCGATATTTGATTAGCCCTCCATCATTATCTCATGAGCAGATATTGTATTCTGGAACTTATTTACAATGTATGTATACTCGCCCTATACGTATACTTTCCCCCTCATTAATACAATGGAAAATGCAAACTTTACATAGTTCATGTGCATGTGCAGATTCTGAATTGTGTTATGGAATTTAATAGCAATTATAATAAGCATTTAAAACTCATTATTTCCCCTCTTATCGTTTTCACCTTACTACAGAGAAGTAATCGTAAAATAATGTGACTTTACTTTTGTTGCATAGATTCGACTTCAATTGTATTGTATGAAAATTATCACTCACCCTAAGGAATCATTAACTAAATGTAATGAGAAATTCTCTGCCAAGTATCATATGTTAGAAGAGTCCAACATCTGTGAAATAAAAAAATAAAGATTATTTTTCAGATAGTTATTGCATAATACTGATCTCAGAATTTTCATAAAATATAGTCAGTGCAATAACGGAGTGCAGCCATTCTTTTAGTACTCGAAACTTTCTAAAGCTCAACGGAACAATATACTCTTTGAATGTTAATGCAATAATAATGCCCTACGAACATTATTGAAAACACAAAGTAGAATCATGAGTAAAGTATCACTCTAATTCATTAAGAAACTATTTCTTGAATCCCCTTAAACGTGATATTAAAGTTTTTGGACTTATTTATTGTACAAATCTACTTCATAGTTAATATTACAGAACTAAATTAACTGTCTGGAGCCTCTTACGTCCAAAAAATTTTGTAAGTCTAGGAGGAGACAACGAACACTTAAAAAACGTTATACGGACTCATATTCGGAGGAATGTAGTTCCATAGATGGATACATATTTTGCAATATTCATTACCTTCATTAGGGATCCTCCTCACACATGTGGTTACGTCAATGATTAATGTTATTCGCGTTCATGTAAATTTCTTGATTTTCTACTTATTTTTCTAAAATGTAGATATGCCATGGCACCGTAAAACGTCTACGACGTATATGAGATCTCAAGCACATACTGCCACTATCACATCTGCGAGACCGGGCGAACCATTGAGGAACGCCTCCGCCTTCGCTGTTACAATTAAAATCATGTACTAAATTTAACGACCGCATCCCCTCCATGCGTGGAAAATTGACCATGAAATTTTTATAACACTATTATTCCTGGCTGGGGATAACTGCGGGAGACCAAGGAGGGTAAAAGATGCTGTGAAAATTATCAAACATCCCCAAAAAACTTGATGCCGACCAATACCTACACTTGCGTTTGTTTTATAGATGGGACGGCCTGCTCCTGGGGTGGAGCATTTCCGCCGTTTTTTTTCATTGTTTTTCTGGTTTGAGTTTTTGTGGCCGCCCTATGAGTGTCGCATATGTGCTTCTCATATGCGCGCGTGAGCTTCTCACGGCGCGCGCCGTTCCGCGGCCGCCGCCCACACCTCACACGCGTAGAGCACCGCGCTTCGTACGCACGCGAGGCGGATTTTTAATTGATCTTTAAGGGTTTTCGTTCTAAAGAGAGGGAGAAGGCAGTGTATTCGTTGTTTCATGTTTTCCCTGGTGTTTTGTAGGTGTGAGTTGTGAGTCGGCGGTGGAAGGTGACCCCGAGGTATTTAATCTCGTCTTGCCACGGGAGAGTGTGTGTGTGTAGGTGGATGGGAGCGACAGTGTGCGACCCATACCTACGTCTCCACGGGGCCTAGAAATATCCTCTTTTACCACAGTGCTCGGTCTCAGCTCCGGGAGCGGTAGCTCAGTGCATCAACTGATGTCACTGCAGCGCCTCTGACCGGGAGGTCCTAGGTATGACGGCGGCAGGATTTTCGACACTAGATTTTCAGCTAGGTCGAATTCAGTCGCTGCCTGGAGGAGAATTCTAGCAGCCGGCTGCTCTGATCGGTAGTTTTCCGTGGTTTCTCCGATCAACACCAGGCGAATGCCGGAGCAGTACCCTACCAAACGGGCCACGGACCGCGCGCGATATGTCCTTCCTCTCCCTCTCCTATCCTCTCCTCTTACACATACACACTTACACTAACATGCACTACACTACCACATATTCCGGGAGATCGCTCGGGAACTTAGAGCTTGTCCCGGCTGGGGCGGTGCCCCGCTGGTGGGAGAGTCCTGGTTAGGGGGAAACCCCACTAGCCGACGGTAGGTCGGCGCCGGATCTCGCCATCCAGCGGGGAAGATCATCGCCATCTCTCGAGAAAAAACATGCACTACACTAACGGGACTAATGACCGAAGCAGTTGACGCGCCCGGAAACACGAAATAATCAATCAATCAATCGATCGGTCTCAGCTGAGCCGAGACCCGCTCACTTTACAATTGCAGACGAAGAGCTGCGATGTTTTCATGAGATCACCGCCGATTGATCATGCTTCACCTCAACCCACTGACCCACTCACACACTCGCGTTCAAAGCGCTAACAGAAGGCCCAAGAACTATCTTCACCCCTCATCTCTCACCACTGACCTACAGCGCTCTATGACCGAATTTCGTGGAACTAAGATCGTTAAACTCAATACGTTAAGCCACACATCGCTGCTACTGACTGCCTATTAATTAATGTTACTCTCAGCTTGGTGTCAAGGGCCGCACGAGACTGACTCAAGAGCCGCATACGGCTCACGAGCATTGTTAAGGACACCCCTGGTATATAGCATATAGTTTAATGCAAATGTGAATGTAATTAACATAAAAAAAGAAGAGCAATGAACACACTTAAGAAGTTTTTCCACAATTTCTTCCACTACTATTTAGATTAAAATGTCCAAAGCGCCGTTAATGTAATAGTTTTAATTTAGAAAAAGTTACCTTAATTAGTATATTTACGATAGGCCCTTACCATACTGCATAAGATTAATAGTTTGCAGTACTATAATATGTCATAAATCACGAATAAACCTCCACCTCTCCAGGACAACTGGAGAGGAGAAAACTGAAAAGGAACCCGCGCATTTTTATTTTATTTTTATTTCTTAATTTGTTGCGTCTACACCTTGACGCAAGGCGTGTCCAAGCCCCTTAAGGGGCGTTGAGCGCTTTGCACTGGGGAGTAATACTCCATTTATGTGCTTTATTTCTGGAGAAATCCTCCGTTAATTACTATATTTGTCAAGTCTCGTCACGTCGCAGTCAGTCAGTGCCTTTTATCCCTTCGACCAGGGGCTCGACACTTCGATTCTGAGGTTCCTGGCCAGTCACCCAACTACGAACCCGCGAGTTTCGAATTCGCTTAACCTTCGTGATTTCACGGAGCGTAGTAAACGAATTCGGCTAGCGCCGCCGGCCATTTCACTCTGAGAAAGGTCGCAGCATGACAGCAGAATCGTTGGCTTCTGGGCCTAGAACGCGGCGTCTCTCTGATAGCTAAGTAGATTCTGACTCCAGCCGCGGAAGCTTAAGTTTTCATAATTTTCTGACCTTCAGGCTCTTGAAACCATTTTCTTTTGAGTTCACGTATGTTACTGAAACCTGGTTTGACAAGAGTCAGAAAAGTAATTATGACTTGAAAATATGGTTACAATACCAATCAATGTTGGCGATTGATAATACAGGAGGATCAATCATTAAGAATCGTTAATATATGCAACCATGGTAACCCCATGGCATCCACAGTAAATATCGCATCGAGTCAAGAATCGCAACAGCCTTGTGAGTGACACTGGACAAAATCCGCCGTCCGATAGAACTTTGGGGTCGACCGAAATCATGCTACTTCCCCACCAACAACTCCTTCGCTGCCGCCCCTTCCACCGCCCCGTCCACTCGGCCGACCCGCTCGCGCCCATTACCGAAGCGCGCATAAGTTCCACGTGTTATATAGACGGGAGGGAGAGGCGCTTGGAAATAAAGAGATTTACAGTCTATAAGGCCGTAAAATCCAAATAAAAATCGGCGCAAAGTAAAGAGAGGGACGGCCGAGGAGATTTAGTGCGGCGCGGGGTGGGGGTGGAGGCAGTGGGGGGGGAGGGCGGGGGGGCGAGGGGGAGGGCGAGGCGAGGGCGAGGGCGAGGGCGAGGGGGAGGGCGAGGGCGAGGGCGAGGCGAGGGCGAGGGCGAGCGAGGGCGAGGGCGAGGGCGAGGGCGAGGGCGAGGCGAGGGCGAGGGCGAGGGCGAGGGCGCGGGCGAGGGCGAGGGGGGAGGGCGAGGGGCGAGGGCGAGGGCGAGGGCGAGGGGGAGGGCGAGGGCGAGGGGGGAGGGCGAGGGCGAGGGCGAGGGCGAGGGCGAGGGCGAGGGCGAGGCGAGGCGAGGGGCGAGGGCGAGGGGGCGAGGGCGAGGCGGGGCGAGGCAGGGCGAGGGCGGGGCGAGGGCGAGGGCGAGGGCGAGGGCGAGGCGAGGGCGAGGGCGAGGGCGAGGGCGAGGCGGGCGAGGGGCGAGGGCGGGGCGAGGCGAGGGCGAGGCGAGGGCGAGGCGAGGGCGAGGGGGCGAGGGGCGAGGGCGAGGCGGAGGGCGAGGGCGAGGGCGAGGGCGAGGCGAGGCGAGGCAGGGGGAGGGCGGGGGGCGAGGGGCGAGGGCGAGGCGAGGCGAGGGCGAGGCGAGGGCGAGGCGAGGGCGAGGGCGAGGGCGAGGGCGAGGGCGAGGGCGAGGGGGAGGCGAGGCGAGGGCGAGGCGGCGAGGGCGAGGGCGAGGCGAGGCGAGGGCGAGGGCGAGGAGGCGAGGCGAGGGCGAGGGCGAGGGGCGAGGGCGAGGGCGAGGAGGCGAGGGCGAGGCGAGGGCGAGGGCGAGGGGCGAGGCGAGGCGAGGGCGAGGGCGAGGCGAGGCGACGGGCGAGGGCGAGGGCGAGGGCGAGGGAGCGAGGGGGCGAGGGGAGGCGAGGAGAGGGGGAGGGGGGCGAGGGGGGCGAGGAGGGGGGCGAGGAGGGGGGCGAGGAGGGGGCGAGGAGGGGCGAGGAGGGGCGAGGAGGGCGAGGGGCGAGGGGGGCGAGGGGGGGGGCGAGGAGGGGGGCGAGGGGCGAGGGGGGCGAGAGCAGTGTGGGACAGGGCTGGGGCGATGGTGGTGGGGGTGGTGGAGGCGGAGGCGGAGTGAGGGGCGGCGGCGTGCGCAGGCCAGGAGCTCGCCCGGGCCGCGTACGAGAGATTTACGCCCGAAGCCTCCCCCTTCGTCCAAATGCCCTCCCTCGACTCTGCCTGGAAAGAAGAAGAGAAACTAATTCGTTTTCTCTCATGAATTTCAGAGCGTAGATTAAGAGTCTTGCGGTTCCTGGAAGAACATGTTTTGCTTGTGGTGTGGTGAAGGCACATTTTGTGAAGGACTGTCTAGATGAATACGTTGACGAGGTGGATACGAAAGGTTCTAATACAGACAGCCCTTTGTCACGTTGATAAACTAATGGGGCTACAACAGCACGTAATTTCTCGCGTTATTGATAATGGTTATGTAATATCATAATATTAAAAATCAGTCTCTCGCCAGTCGCAGAGCCGAGCGGACGTGTTTTACTAAGCGCTCTACCTGCTGCAGGATGGTGTCGACGGAGCAGTGGCGCGCGGCTATCGGCCGCTGGGTGAGGGGCTACCTGCGCGGTGGCGGTGCCTGGGACAGCGCAGGGGCTGGGGCTCCTGCGAGCGTGTTGGGCGCGGCGGTGATGGCGGTGCTATTGGCGATCGGTGGGGTGGAGCTGAATCCGGCCCCCTACTAATCGTCGATATCATCGAGACTATCAATAGGAACCATAAGGAACTTATTGATAGAATCGATGTGCTGCAGGCTAGGGTTACGTCGGCAGAGGTTTCAGTGCAGTCGCTGCAGACAGCCAACGAGCGGCTGGTTCGCAAGGTGGATTACCTTGAGAACCAGTCGCGACGAACAATATCATTGTTACTGGCATCCCAGAGAAGCGGAACGAGTCTTGGGCGGACTCGGAGAGGTGTATCCTGGATCTTGCGGAGCAGCTGGGGGTCAGGTTGGAGCTCCAGGATATCGAGCGCGCGCACCGGACCGGGCGGCGGCGCGAGGGACAGCCACGTATGATTGTGGCCAAGCTGGCCTCTTTCAGGAAGCGGAGGAGCTGCTGCGTGCAGCCCGGAGTATCCTCCCGGAATGGCAGGGGCGCGTCCGTGAGGACTTCAGCTGGGCAGTGCGGCAAACGCGTAAGGCGTTAATTCCGCATTTGCAGGAGGCGAAAGCGAGCGGAAAGCAGGCGTCGATTCGTTTCTGACAAGCTTGTCGTGGCAGGGCGCAGCTACGTGTTGGCTGAGCTGGCGGCCCGTCCGCGGGCGTGGAGGGGCGGGGCGACGGGGTCCGTGAACTCGGCGAGGGGCAGAACCCCAGTAGGGCGGAAACCCCTTCCGGGCAAGCGGGCGCCTTCGCGGCCGCCCCGCCCGCGCCTCTCGGCCGTGGCCGCGCGCGCCTGCGGCTGCGCCTCGTGCTGGGCGGCGCGGACGACTCTGACCCCGCGGCATCGCGGCGGAGGCGGTCTCGTTCGCGTTCGCGTCGGCGGTCGCGTTCACGTTCCGCCGGAGCCCACGGCACTCGGCGAGTCCCGGACGCTTTGCGGCTGACAGCCTGGAGCGAGGACTCCTTACGGGGCGATGGCTGCGGCAAACGTGCAGCAGCAGGAAGCTCGCGTGAGTCGGGATCCAGCAGGTCGCCAACAGGCAGGAATAGGCTTTAAGAATAGGATGTTGGAACATCAAAGGTCTAGGCTCTAAGCTCGAAATCAAGACTTCCATGGGTACATAAACACATTTGATATTGTCGGTCCTGTTGAAACTTGGTGGAAGGAGGGTGAGACTTTAAATGTGTCTGGTTTTACAGCCATATGCAAAACTAAAAAACGTAGAGGGGAAAGGGGTAGGTACCCGGGAGGTGTTGCGTGCATATTTCAGGATAGGTTAGTGCAATTTATTTATGAAATTACAACAAACTCCGACAATTTTCTTTGTATTAGACTAGAATGCAAAATACAGACCTCGCAATTGTATTTATATACCGTCACCGCAGGCTCGCGTTATTATTCTCCAGAAGCTTTTGGTGAAATCAATAATTTCTTAGACTCGTTGAAGCAAAGGTATCCGAATACTGATTTACTAGTCTTAGGTGACATGAATGCTAGAATTGGCCATGAGCAGGAAGTATTTTCGGAGTTCGATCGGCAAGAAGCGAGAGCTAATTCTAGAAAAAGCAAAGACTCAGTCATCAATAATGAGGGTCAGGAATTGTTAGAATTATGCGAGAGATTTAATCTCGAAATCTTAAATGGCAACTATGGACAGGATACTGAAGGGGAACTAACTTTTATTAGTGGGAATGGAGGTAGTGTAATAGATTATGCTCTGTTGTCTCATGAAAGAATAAACAATTTATTAGATTTTGGAATCGAATTACGGGCAGAATCCGACCATTTGCCTGTGTGCGTTCATTTAGCAGTAATGTTACTGAACTGCCACAGGCAGTGCACGGGCGGGAGCAACAAACTTCACAATAGCAAGACGACGGTTTATATGGAAAGAGGAAAAGCGACAGGAATTTGCAGAGGCTATTCTTAACTCGGTAGGGTGGGCGCGAGAGGAGCGGTCACCGGAAAGGCAAGCAAAGAATTTAGAAAGGAGACTCTTTCGCGCAGGGAGGGGCATGCGAATGTGGGGAGAGGGAGGAAGGGTACTGACCAAGGATGGTTTAGAGGAGTGTCGGGTGAGCAGGCGTGAAGCAATAGTAGCCTTAAGAATGTTCAGAAACAGTGAACTGCGGAAGCGAGAAATAGTTACTTGTTACTACGTCAGGCAATACGAGGCCACAATTAAGAAATCGAAGAAATCTTGGCAGGAGAGTGAGACAGCAAGAATAGAGGCAATTTTAAGAAACAATCATAATAAATCAATTTGGGACGTTATAAGATCACTGCGTAATAAAAGAAATGTGTCAATGCGATTTCACCAGACGCGTGGGAGCAGATTTTCACGGGCGCTCGAAATAGCGAATATTGAAACAGGGATATATATTATCACGGACCGATGTCCTGAATTAGACGAACCGATAACCTGGAATGAAGTGAATAGGGCTATGCTAGCCATGAATAATAAGAAGGCAGGCGGCGCGGACGGCATTCCGACACAATTTATTTCGGAATTGTGGCACATAGACCCAGAGAGTATTCTAAATTTATTTAATGCAATAGTTGATTCTGGATCGTATCCAGAAAACGTGGAGTACAGCGATCCTCCAACCAGTCTTTAAGAATAAAGGTAATACGAATTGCCCACAAAATTATCGCGGAATTAGTCTTTTACCAGCTCTGAGCAAGCTATTTTGTAAAATACTCAACGGGCGACTGAGTGAATGGGCGAAAAGCACAGTAAAATATCAGAATTGCAAGCAGGCTTTAGGAGAGCTTCGCGACTACCGACAATATCTTTGTGTTAGATACCTAGTAAAGCAGGGCTTGCGCGTAAACGGGCCACTTATATTGCAGTTTTGTAGATTTCGAAATGGCTTTGACTCTATCAATAGAAAGCTTTATGGCAAAACTAATGAGCTAGGCGTCTCACGTAAAGTTTTAAAAGTGTTGCAGAGCATATACGAAGACGTAAATTTCGTGTCAGGTGCGGTGATGGAAGTACAACGCGAAAAATAAAATCGACAGTAGGAGTAAGACAGGGCTGTCCTCTCACCGCTATTGTTTATCTTGTTTATAAACGATTTATTGACGTGGTTACAGGATGCGATACATCTGCGCCGGAAATTGAGGGCCTGAAACATTCCGGACTACTATATGCTGATGATTTAGTTTTATGTTCGGAGACTATTGACGGCTTACAAAAAGTTTAAATATCCTAGAAACGTATAGTGAAACATGGGGATTAAAAGTAAATATTCAAAACCAAAGTAGTTGTCTTCAAGAATGGATTTATCTGGGGTAACAAGGAGAGATGGTTTACGCTCAGGAGGAGATTGACCGGTAAAAACATTTACATATCTTGGGGCAAATTTTCCATGAATGGGGATGGAGTAATCACACAGTGGCGGCGCACAGTAAAGGAAGAATTGCGCTCAAAGAAATCGTTTGCGCAGTGCAGGGTTCCGGAATTGCCTTTAAAGGTGTGCGAGACGATGTTTAAATCGCTAGTTCTCCCAGCAATGAATTATGGGGCAGAAATTTGGGGAGTGGATAGGATAGATCGACTAGAAAGCGTCGAAACAGATTATTTCAAATTAATTCTCGAGTCTCTAGATTCGCAGCAAATGCCGGAGTCCTAAGAGAGGTCGGTAGTGTAGGAATTTGGAAAGATTTTAAAATGAAACCCATTAAACTTTTGGATTAAATTAGCAGGTGAACAGGCTGACTCACTTATAAATAGATGTTTTCGGTGCAGTTACAGGAAGCAACCAACGCTACTGGTCTGCTAAAATTAAACTGCTACTGGAACGTTCAGGTCTGGAGACGTTTCTCCGGAAATGGTGGGAGATAGGGAACACGTGACATAGAACGGTTAATTTCGGATAGACTTGCGGATATTAAAAGGCAAGAGATCCTGGCAGCAACGGCCGAAAACGTTCGCTAGTTGCGCAAATTCACGCGAGTCCGTTATGGGGTTGCGAACGTTACGTAAACACACTGCAGAAGGACGCAAGAGGGGGATACGCTTGGTTCAGGGTCGGGGGGTGGATGCAACGTAGATTAAAGGACTCGAATGGTAATGGCATCTGTGTGCTTTGCGGTGATAGGGAAGACTGGATCCATATCCTTTAATTTGCAGTGCGACCGAAACTTGGAGAGGAAAATGGATGGAATGGGAAATTAACATTCAACATAGGAACAACGCTCGCCCAAAACATTCTAGATAAAAGAGCTAACTTCATGAAAGAATTAGGAACATTTCTCAAAGGTCTCGGACCACTAGAGAAACGGAAATTAAGGAGTGGAAAACAGCAGTGGTTAGTACGAGCAGAGCCTAGACTGGAGAGAAATATAATAAATCAATAAACTAACAATAATTAAGTTAGTCAGTAAGTTATGTTAGGTTAGTAAACAGTACAAAAAAATAAATAAATAAAAAAGTTATAAATTGTAGTCAATTGTTAAGTATAAGTAGATAAATAAGTCAATAAAATATATATATATATATTAACTTAAAATAATTAAAATAAGTTAAATAAATTAAAATTAAATTAATTTAAAACAAGTTAAATAAATTAAAATAAGTTATATCAATTAAAATTAAATTAATTAAAATAAGTTAAATAAATTAAAAATAAATTAAATTAAAATAAAATAAAAGGAAACGGCTAAAATAAAGCACATTAGGGGGCGAAGGGAAGTGGGAATCGGAAAGGTTAGGGCAGAGGCGTTGGTGGACGATTTTCTGTGGTGCTGTGTTTTCAGGTGCGGTGGAGGCCAAACACTGGAAGGAGAATGCCTGACGCCCGCGCCAAATAAATAGTCTAAAACCGGATAGAGTAGCATGTACTGGCTTCTGACGGCAGGTTTTTCCCCTTCAGGGTTTTCCCAGCCGTACCTTATGGTCTCGTTTCCGCGGCTTTGAGGCGATGGAGAGACCATTTGGGGTGAATACCAGAAGGCGAAAGGTTAGAACTCGGTAGAATGTAGGTATTGTATGGCTTAAAGGCCTCGCCTAGCACATTGGATCAAGTTTCTAATTTGGCTGTAATAATTACCTATTAAATAAAAATAAATAAAATAAACATTAAAATTAACCTTTTGAAAATTATTTTAAACCTATTTGAAATATAGGAAAGAAAAATTGATTGTCTTCAAGGAATATCAGATTGCAATGCAACAATGGTATTCCACCCCGAGAATGGACAGCTTATTTTCTGTGAATTATACCTCATTTTTGGTACATGATTTAACAGTATGAAAGGCAGTTATAATTGTAAAATATGTGTTTATATTTGCTTGAAAATATTTCGTTTTCGCACCAAATGTTCTGCGATTTGTCACGAGTTTTACAAAAAATGATGACAGATGAATTAATTTCGAAAGAAATTGCGATATAAATAGTATTACATAATCATTACTAACGTACTGTTAGCTCCACAGTTTTTCTTTACTGTGAGATCTGAAATGTCGGTTTGAAACTTTTATCTTATTTTTGAAAATGAACCTAATATGTCGTAAGATAGACTTTCCTACAATTATGTTTCACTCATGATGTTACAAATGCTAGGATTCAGCTTTTTACTTGTAAATATAAAACAATGTGGCGCAGAAGCCAAATAAGTTCTGAAGGTTAACTTCAGTCACAAATACAAGTTAAAATTAATAACATGCAAAAAAAAAAATGAAAACAATTATTACGAAACTGTTACAAATAGGAGACGACTATGAATTCGAAAAAGTTAAGGTTATTGAAAGATGAAGAGTAGAAATTTAAAATGCGAGTTTACTTTCCTTTATACTGTAGTTTGGAAGAATTGAAGTGATGACCCGATTGGGAGGAATGAAGTTGAAAATCAAGAATAAAATAAAACAGAGCGCAAAATAAAAAAAAAATAATAAAAAGGGGAAAAAAAAAAATCTAAAAATATTCAAATATTGTTTTCAGAACAGAAGGGAAGGGAAGAGGAGATAAAAAGGTTAAGTAGCCGAGAAAAGAGGCAGCAAGGTAAAATGAGGTAATATTATATCCGAAGGTTTGGCCGGGGCGAGATACGGTGAAGAGCTGAGATGTCATCCGATGCAAAGTAAAATGAGGAGAGGTGAGATTAGGCGTAAATTCGCAAGGCAGAGACAAATCGAAGCCAAAAAGAGTAGAGATGAGCAATGCGATTTGAAGGGAAGGGAAATCCAGTAAGCGAGGGTGAGGCAGGGTCAGGTTAGGTGAGGAGACGAGAGGAGAGGAGAGGAGAAGAGAGGGAGGGGAGAGGAGAAGAAAGAGGGAGAAGTGAGGCAAGACGTCTTGAAATGAAGTGAAGCAAAATGAAATTCAGTAAGTGCTGGCAAGGTGAGATGAAGTGAGGTGAGGAGAGGTGACGTGAGTGAGGTGAGGTGAGGTGAGGTGAGGTGAGGTGAGGGGGAGGTGAGGTGAGGTGAGGTGAGGTGAGGTGAGGTGAGGTGAGGTGAGATGAGGTGAGATGAGGTGAGATGAGGTGAGATGAGGTGAGGTGAGGTGAGGTGAGGTGAGGTGAGGTGAAGTGCGGTGAAGTGCGGTGAAGTGAGGTGAGGAGAGGTGAGGAGAGGTGACGTGAGGAGAGGTAAGATGAGGCAAGGCACCTTGAAGTGAAGTGAAGTGAAATGAAATACCGATGGGAAGGTGAGGCGTGGCGAGGCAGGTTGTGGTGAGGTAAAGTGTACCAAGGCATCATGAAGTGAAGCGAAATGAAATGAAAAGGATTCCAGTAAGCCCTGAGGAGACGGGGCGGGGCGAGGCGAGGTGAGGGCTATGACGGAGGGAGTCGTCGCCAGTCGGCCTGCGCTGCATTCGCCTCCACCGCCGCCGCTTGCGCCTCTGATTTACGGGCGCGCGGGCGGAGCGCTAACGAACACCGGCGGCGGGGCGGAGGAGGAGGAGGGCGATTCGCCCGCTTAGCCGCCCATTAATCGCCCGCCTTTGTCCGCCCCGAGAGTCAATTAGCCGCGATCGATTCGCCGCCGCGGCCCCGCGCGCGCTCGGCGCTTCTGCGCGCGCAGCGACGCCCTGCGCCGCGCCGCCTGCGCACGTGGCGGGGCGGAACGCGTGGGCGGGGTGGGGCGGGGCGGGGCGGACGCGCTGGATGGCGCGCGGACGGGCCTGCGCGGAGGCAGCTGGCACTGTGTAGTGATCCGAAAAGATCATGGCTGGTTGGTTTGTTGTTAGTGATTCTGAGCGCGTCAACTACAGTGGTCATTAGTCCCGTAAGTGTAGTGCATGTTTCCCTCTGGGAGGTGGAGGTGATCTTCCCCCGATGGATGGCGAGATCCGCGCCGACCTACCATCGGTTAGCGGAGTTTCCCTCAGAAGAGGATAGGACAAGGAAGGGGAAGGACAGATCGCGCGCGGTCCGTGGCCCGTTTGGTAGGTACTGCTCCGGCATTCGCCTAGTGTTGATCGGGGAAACCACGGAAAACTACCGATCAGACCAGTCGGCCACTAGAATTCTCCTCCAGACAGCGTCTGAATTCGACCTAACAGACAAGCTAATGTGGAAAATCCTGTGACTGCAGGGACTCGAACCTAGGACCTCCCGGTCGCATATAAGCAAACTGCACATGTATTCGGCACCAGGCTTCCCTGATTGGCTAGTGGACGCGGAGCGCGAAAACGCGGGAAATTCGTATGTTCTCCTTCCACGGATCCCACAGAGCCACAGCGAGCGTCAGTGCACGTGGATTCGGCTACTGTGTTCGTGGGCGAAGCGATCGACTCTGCGTTTTCCTCTGACATCAGCTGTGATATTAGTCATTTCCATTATGGGAACTAACAATTCAACGTGTCAATAAGTACTTAAACTTATATTTTGGTTTTATACGAATAAATGCGAACTAGGAAACTAAATTATATTTCTTTCCAAGTGAATTACGGTTATGAAGTTGTAAAGGATAATGAAGAGGAAACTGTCTTAAGAAGTGCAATAAATCCAATTGAAGACATTCACAATTGGGTAGAGGAATGCGTGAAGATCACCCACACGAAATGGAATGTTAGATGATGAAACTGTTTGTTTGTTCGTAAGTGGACAGAGGTATTGATTGTTCTTATTTTATTATAGTAAATATTTCCTTATGTAGGTACGTAGGATATTCGATTTGTTTACATTGTTTTTAAATTTGTTAAAAGACATCTTGATACAGCTTCAAAAAACTTTGCCACATACAGTATTTCTGAATACGTGAACATTAATATCGAGTTATAATAGTTGTTCTAAAACCGATATCCTCGATTCTCCAAGGAACCATGAATGGTTCAATTCATTAAAAATTGGGACTAATTGTGATTGATGTCATTGTGTGCCTCGACCCGTTGAGGAAGTTGAACTCAGTTTTTATGAAACTTGGGGAGGTAGTTTAGGCACACAGCATTCTCGGAATCAAACCGCATGTTCGTACAAGTTAGCCCACTGTATTCGCAGAAATTTCTCACTCGTAATGACGCGCAATCAGACGTTTAGGATTGCAAACATCCGGCGTATCAATTAACGCTAGAGCTAATCAAAGAATGAAGCAGCCCGTTTATATATTCCCAAACACTATTCGTACATTTTTTCAGTCCAGTGTGTAAGAAAATTGAGTTCACTAAAATTTATTTATTCTGCTTAGCAAACTAAACACCTTAAGAAATACAAAATTGACTATACAAATAAAAACATCAATAAACAATTTTTTCCTTCATAAATCCTACTTTGGCAATTGTGGAATACATATAAATAATTAAAATGGGAATCATAAGTAATTATCCAACATTTAGTAGGAATCAATAAAATGAAAAAGGTTAAATTCTAAATTTTATGTATCTATTAAATAAACAAATAATAATTAATTATTCTCATTTTAATAATACACCTATGGCTTTTTATAACATATAATCCAAAACTTGAGAATGCTATTAAAATTTCTGTAATTTATAATATGTAATACTACTAATTTAAATGTTAAAATTTAAATATACGCATAAATTAATATAATTTTATTTTATATTCTCAGACAAAAGGAATTGTCGCTTGTCTAATGCCAAGCACAATCACAGATGGAAAAGAAACGGGTCTCTATTTAATGAAAAAAAGAACAGCCAGAAAATATATTATTATTATTATTATTAGTTTAATAATATAATAATAATAATAATAATAATAATAATAATAATAATAATAATAATAATAATATTATTATTGAAACATGCACATTTTAAAAAAGTTAACATGATTTATTGTCTTAATAGAATTTATTGTTAATAAGAAGTGTATCCTTAATTTTTTGTGTGTTCAATTCATTTAAATGGACGTTCCATTTAAGGTTTGACTGAATTGAGAGACCTAAAAATTTTGTTGCCTTAACATCAGTCAATGGTACACTGTTCATTTTCAATGGGGCACAGAATTGTTTATTTGAAATGGAAAACTGCATTAAAACCGTTTTCTTTCGTTTACTATTAATTTGTTATTTTCGAACCAATTTGAAACATCTGATATTGCACTATTTACTGTTTCTTTATTGCAAAGGATGTTCGTATCATCCGCAAAGAGAACCGTTTTTCCGTTTCGAATCGTCGAGGGCATATCGTTTACGTAAAGTAGGAACAGAATAGGGCCTAAAATCGATCCTTGAGGAACTCCACATGCAACGGGCAAAGAGTCGGAAAGGTGCGTACGTAATGTTCCATCATTCCAGTAAGGTATTTCAACTCTCTGAGATCGTTGTTTTAGGTACGAACATAACCAATCTAGAGCAATACCACGAATTCCATATGAAGGTAATTTGGAAAGTAAAATGTCACGATCAATGACGTCAAAAGCTTTTGAGAGATCTAAAATAATTCAATTGGTGCCTCGTTTTGATCCAATGATGAGGCGACATCTTTAAGAAAAGAAAATATAGCTGTTTCCATTGATTTTGATTTTCTAAATCCATATTGGCAATCTGAAAGCGCGTCCGATCCGATTATGCCAGTGGGCGTATAAATGCAACTCAAAGAATTGTGCGCTACTGGCATGGTCATAACTAGGGCCTAGGTCAGACCAAGTCTCATAGTTGATCACTCTGTATCATATTTACATTATCGTGTTTTTTTTTGGGTTTGTTTTTGCTAGTGTTCACACGCAATGAATTCTTTAGTTTAATAGTATGAAATACATGATCAATCATTTATAGTTGCCTTTTATGTATATGTGCAGATTTTAAAGATTTCAGGCACTAAAACCATTATCAAAAATTCCTCAATAAATTTGTTCAAATTATTTACATGCTACTGAAAAATTTTTTAAACCCTATATTACAACATTTCCCCCTGAAATAAATCAAATTACCTTCAATAAGATTACAATATACTCTATATTAAAAAATGTATACAAAATGTGAAGTTCGTAGATATTTGAATAAAATTTTCAATTTTAAATCTAAGTTAATTTTATTTTAATTTTGCTCAAAATTGGAAATAATACTGAGAAAACTTTGTTTTCATCAACCTCTTCAGCCTCCTTTGTTTTTGACACATTTTCCTTCCTCTAAAACTAACCTTTTTTTAATGGCCCCAAATATTCCACATGAACAGAATAAAATCCTTGATTCACCAATGTGTTCATGAACAATTATATATGTATTAATAGGAATAAAATGAAATAAAACTGAATAACAAAAAAAAACATATATGAAAGTAATAAAATGAAAAGTATATATGCAGTTTCCAAAAGACAAAACAGCACTTAAACGAAACTGCTACACTTCCGTAGAAAGAAAACATACGAATTTCGCGGGGTTTTGCGCCCACTAGCCAATCAAGGAAGCTCGGTGCCGAATACATGTGCAGTTTGCTAGTATGCCTCCCGGTCAGAGGTACTGAAGTGACATGAACCACTTCTCCCGGTTGGAGAGATCATGATTTTCTGTTTCGTCTTTAATGTCTTCATCATCTTCGTCATCGCCTTCTCCGTAAACATCTTTGTATAAACATCTGCCTCATGATTTTCTTCCACAACCTTCATTATGTCCATTACTTCCATTATGATAAACACCATCAAGATCATCTCCCCTTCTTTACGTTCATCTTCATGATCATTTATTAAAATGAACAATGACAAAAATAATGAGGATAATGTAGATCTTGAAATCATAATTACATTTGCATCACTTTCTTGATCTTCTACTTGTGTATTATCACATTCCTCATCGTCATTTTCATCCTCTCTGCTTTGCCCGGGTCTGGCGGTCAGTGCACGAGAAATGACTGGCGTGGCGGGTCGAGTATGCATGGGATGGATGGCGCGGGTTCGGACATCTACCCCCCGGGGCACTGTGGTCATGGGGAGCAGGCACTGGGGGAATGAGATTCTTCTTTCCCCTTTTCTTGTTATTGTTTTCCTCGTCCTTTCTCCTTCTTTTCTCTTTCTTCTCCACCTCCTTCCTCCTCTTCCTTTCTCCATCTTCTTCTCCGCCTTCCTTCTCTTCCTTTCCATTTTCTGCTCCTTCTTCCGCTTCCTCTTCTTTTATCCACGTTCTCGCAATTCTTCCCCTCTTTCAAAACCATGAGGAAAGAGCCAACACGAGGAATGATCCGATGATCCGGAGGAGCTAGGTTTAAGTCTCAATGGAGGAAGGTTTCTGACCCCAAGTTGTTTGGTAAGACAATGTCACTGGTTCTCTGTGAATTCCAAATGTCGTCTGCTCTGATAGGCCGCTTCCATGCTAATTTTCTCCTATCAATTCCATGTGAATGTCGGAGCAGTAACTATTAAGCGAGCCACGGACCGTCCACGTTTCTTTCTTCCTCAGGGAAGCGCACGACTGCATCCCGCGTTCAGTTTATCCTCATACCCGCTTCCCTGATATTCCCTTTTCGATACCTGAGCGTGAAGAGCCCGACTACATATTGTTTCGTTCAGTCGGTAAAAGGTTTTGTTAATTTTACATTTGTAAGTAGCGCAAATAAATATTCTCGCACCAGTTCAGATAAAACCTGGAACACAGGCAAATATAGCAGAATTTTTGTGTGAAGGCAGCGGGACAAAAAAACGCTCGTGACAGGAGCTATCAAATTTTGTTTCCACAAAAATTTAAGTGTGATTTTGAACGGTGGTTATAAATGGACGTGCACATGCTTCTTGAAAACAGACAGCAATGGATAAAGTATAATTGATCAATATAATACTAAGCAGATCACGGTGAATCAAACCTTACACTAAGAAAGAAAACGAAACGGAATGCAGTCGGGGTATGCCGTTTTGAGGAGGTAAGTAAACGGCTTAGGAAACGTTGACTGCGGAATGCAGTCGGTAAACAACCCTTCCCCAATCTCTCTTTCTCATCCTTACGACAGCACCCTTATGGAACTCATTCCTCTGGATCAGAACGGGTGTTGATGATGAGCGGTCGGTCGAAGACACTACATGAGGAAGTATTTGCACTGTACATACGATTTTAATGAACTGAATTCAATAAAGTACACTACTCTTATTCTATGGAATTAGTTGAACTTATTAGTTTGCAGTTTATTTTGTAAATGAAAGGGAAATCATTTTGCTCTGTAAACAGAAAGAATTAAATATTTTTTTTGTAAAAAGCTTAGATATTAGAAAAGCCAGACGTTTATAAAGAACAAACTACACAGTTGGTACAAAGCCATAGTATAACCTGTAATCTTCTAGTTACTTTGCTATACAATAAGAAAGAAAATATAAACCAAAGAGATGTAAAATAAAGGTTAATAAATGCCTACGAAAATTGAACAAACGATGAAACATTTGTCCGAATGAAATACGTAACTGGCACAAACTAAACTACATGTACTCCACTAATTCTTTAGATTGGTTGCGTTCAGATTTTGATACCAGTCACCAGATACGAGATGGATATTCCCGATTACCCTCAGTCCAATATGTAGCGATAATTAATAGGGAGTCCTCAGAATAATTACGCCGCGGACGGACAATAAAATGTAGATGCACGCGTGCTGTGATAAGTGACCCGGAGGAGATGAAGGTCGAAGGCGTGCGCACGCGTGATCGCATCGCCGGGTCGTGCCGTGCTAGCACGCTGCCGCAGGCCGGAGCGCGTGACCGCTGAGGCGTGGTGGTTGGCTAACAAGGTTAACTAAGGAAGCGATTTCACTAATTCATCAATAAATGTTCGCCGAACAAAAGACTCTTTCATGCCCGTTGTTGACGCTAGTTGAGATGCCCAGGCGAAGACAGCGTAGAGCTTTATGAGATAGACGAAAAACTAAGTAAAATTCCTAATGAGTAGTCTGCAAGTGATGTCGGTCGGGAGAACTGTTTGTTTGTCTTGGTCAGATTTTAGTAAGAGCCCTGCTCATTTTCAAACTATTCAAATTTGAAACACACGATTGCTTCCCTTCACCTCGGTTAGTCATACGTAATATCGTAGCACCTCGAGTGATATTTAGTACGACTATTTCACGAATTAAGACATTACATGAATTGAATGGATAATTAAAATCACAGGAATAACGAAAAAGAGGAATATGCTACCGGAATATGTGAAACTTTCATTCGGCAACGAGTTATCACTGCCTCATGGAATATATTATAATCAAGTAAAATATGATCAACATTTTAATGTAGAAAATGATTTTAAAAAATGTTTCTATTTTATGGTAATAAAAGTTTCAAGAAACAATTTCAACAAAGCTATTTAAAATAACATTTATTAAATATACAATTATTAAAGTTGTAGTTGTAGGAGTTTTCCATGTCTTGGTATTCCATGGAAATATTTGAAATGGAAGATGTACAAGCTGAATGAGCAGCGGGATTCATCAATTCCGAATGGATTGAACACATGTGTACTCATTAAAGTATTTTTCTAATTTTTTTGTTGTAAGATAGTTTTGATAGCATATTCTTTGTACTCGTCATAATCTAATCTTCGTATATTAATTTCCTAAAATATGTGTAATTTCTTTATTTGTAGTTTGTGCTATCCATTTGTATTTTCTTTCCTCAAAAAATTCTTGAAATTGCTTCCATACACTTTCTCTGTTTCTTTTACTGTTTTTCGGCACTGAATCTAATAATAAATTATATTTCAGAGTTTTAAACTTCCAAAACGACACATTTTAATATTATATTATGTTCATAAGCTATTGTGGACCAAAACAATTGCTATATTTATCTTAAAAAGGTAATCAAAGTGATTAAAGGGTAGTGCAAAAGGTAAACAAAGTGATAATCATATGGCGATAGACATCTGGGATTGGTCGCATTTGAATATATTCTTGCTTAGTATTAATTACTTACGACATGGACAGACATGAGTGAAAGAGTCATTATAATTATTTGTCCTGAAACTTAAAAAAACACTGAAGTCTTACTAAACTTCCGGAAGCTCGGCGTGAATACCATTTTTACTTTCTCGTATATGTACATATATACGGAGTAATATACGTAGTATAGAGAAAGTTATGTAATGCTGCGCGAAAAACGGCGGATTTGCGGCGGAAAAAATTCATTGCCGGGCTTTGGTGGCGAAAAAGTGCACAAAACCAGTTGCTAAAATAAGAGAAAAAAATCCTCTAACACGTGGTGTAGCCAGAATCCCTGTTTTGTGGGTTCTTGATGCCGAAAAACCAATTGGCCGTCCGCCCGTCCGTCCGTCTGTGAACACTCCTAGCGTCTAAACCATTCGTATGCTCTTCTCAAAATTAAAGAATCCATTGACTATCTGACTCTAGTTGAAGCTTTGAAATTTTGAAAAACATTCATTAAAATTAGGATGCACTTTACATGAAGCTCCCCGGATATTTTCAATTTTTTTTCCAAAACCGGCTCCAAATTAAAATTTCTTGTAAGATAAGAGCAAATTTCACTTATAAAGGTGACATAGGTCAGAATGTCACAGTTAACGGCAAAAGTTTCAATTTTTTCCAGCGTCCCCCTACAAATACAAAATTTAAGACATGGATTTTTCCTTCAAATGAAATTTGTTGTGCATATATAGTTCTTTCAATTAGGTCATGTAGAGTCCGAAGTATGTTTCGAAGCTATTCCTTCTTCGGAGTTTAAATTTATCCATGTGTTTTGGATAATGTTAATATTAACCGACTAATTCGGGAATTAACCAGATTTGCAGATCCCTAACATGTACACAGCAAAAACCACTACGATTTCAGACTAGTAAGGCCGAATAAGTCACAATTAGATTCAAACCATACATTAATCTTTAGAACGTTAAAATAATTTTGAACAACTGCTTTTATTATGAAACGACAGGAGGAGTACTCGTAACAAGTGAACAAAGATCAAAGAATTTCAACGAACTTCCATACAACATCCGCCTACGAGTTTCTTTCTTATTGCCTCGAAAAACAATTTGATTGAAAACCCACTCCGGTGAGCCTCAACGGAATAACCGAAAGCCCTAGGGAGCTACGTGGACCTCATACCTCACCGAGAAATATTAATTGTTCATGACTCTATCTCGGCGCTGCTGCGGCCCGCGTTGTAATTTTCCTTTTGTACGCGCCGCCTCCTGTGAATTATCGACAGCATTCGAAGGAGACTTTGCTCAGGGCCCGCTGTTGACTCCTCTAATACGAGTTCACATGTTAATGAGCGACACTCATACATAAGGCGGGAGCGATTTTTCATCGCAGGAGGCGATGCTTGCGCGTTACAGGGGATAATTTACATTAGATGATGACCGCGGGTGGTGGGGGGAGGGGGCGTGAGGGGGCGGAGGCCGTAGCGCCCTCTGGAGTCTTCCGTTTAATGAGAGGCCCCAACGCGGAGGAAGCTACGGCAGGCGCCGCCCCGCCTGCTCCCGACCGCAACGTTCTGTGCTCGCGCGCTCCTGGTGGTCCATGCCGCTCGTACAAGCAGAGGCAACAGGCGCCGTTCATGTGCAAGGAGAATTAAGATGAACTTGTTGCATAATGCTGCCTTTCGGTTGTGTAATTCTTTGGCTCATTTGCTTCGTTTGCAGGTGGGAAGTAACAGCGATGTTTCGCTCTAAAGTGTACGTGAATAATTAAGTTATTTCAACAGTTTCTAAATTTATTGAGTGTATTCGTGTCTGGAAATGTGGCTATGAAAAGTGTCGTTCGATTACTTCACGAGATTACTTTTCATTATGCATAAAAATGTGTCTCTCTTTCTGTTTTCAATGAAACGAAAAAAACAAGGGATTGTAATCAATGTGCAAGAAGAATTTAGATTAACTTATCTCGTAAGGCTAGCTTTCGAAATAAGTTGATAATTTCGGTTGATAAAATTAGTTGATAATTTATTTGTTCAGTAAATTTGTTGGCAGCTGTTTAAAGCCCTTTTGGAAAAAAAAAGTTTATTTGGCTGATTTCCTAACAGCTTTTGAGTTGAGTTGAGTTGAGTTGGGTTGATTTTGAGTTGAGTTAATTGAGCATATTTGTGAAATGGCCATGAGTCACAGAAGAATTATTCTCTTAGTTGCGTGTGTACAGATGCGTCGAAGAATATTCTGTGCTTAAGTTGAAACTGATCATCACAAATGCAATCAACGATTAATGTGCAAAGAAGTTAGGACGAGTTTATTTTAATGAAAACTCTTCAGTTGTATGGTTCAATTGCTCATTTGCTTCGTTTGCAGACAAAAACAACTCTCGAAGACGACGTTTCGCAATATGTTTACGGGGTTCGTTACTCAGTTACATCTTTTAAAAGATTCTAATTTAATTGAATTTAATACTATTTTGAAATGTAAATGTTACCGTTAATTATCATTTCAAGAAATGAATGCATGATTAAAGATGTAAAAGAAAAAAAATCATCTAGAATGATGTTTCACCACTTCCTCTTGCGCTTATTTCTTGTTCTTTGATAGTAATTGAACAACAGAAAAGCTATATACTACGATTAATGTGAAAAATAAAAGAACATTAAACTATTGTATAACCCTGTCTTTCAGTTGGGTAACAGTGTTGCTCAGTTTCTTAGTTGTATGTGAGGTGTGGTGGCGGTGTAGGTGTTTGATATACTGTATTCGTGACTCAATTTCCTTTAATAATTGCCAAATAAATTGATGCAATTTTTGAAACGGAAATTTGTTGATGTGAAGTTTGCCATTTGTCAGCTGAGCGAGTTCGTACTATACATTCATTAGTAGTAAAAACAGGATGATAACCCCACTTTGCCCCGGTACTTATTTCTCACAATTATTAAAAAGCCTGTTTGCCCTGCCCTCCCCCTCTCCCTACCGCCTCTCCCTGCCCACCCAACCCCACTTTTGCTGGCGCTTGGAAATCTCAGAGCGGAGTAGACAGGAGGAAAAGGCGAATGTACGAGGGGAATTAAGACTTAAGAAGACATGTAATTAGTCTATCTCTCAGTTGCCATATTTTGAGTTCATTACATTGAAATTGACCAATACATTAAAATAATGTAATTACAAATTTTACAACGTATGTTAAATACCAAAGGTAGAGACTAATAAGTTTAATTTGTTCTTAAATATAAATGAATACAAATTCACAGCAAAACAATAGTCTGATTGGGTTAAATTTGAGTGTTCTGAAATGTGCCATTTTACCACAAATTTGGACCTCTAGTTTATAGCTTATTAACTTGTAAGGTCATCAATATGTTTTTTTGTATATAGAACATTAATGACTAGTTTTTAAGCACTCTGTGCCCTTCTCACCTTGTTAGATAATATACAGACAAACAGAACACACTAGAAACCATCTACAGTAGATCCCTCTACTGTAGAAATCCTCATAACATTCATTGACAGGATAAGGTTAGTACAAATGGATTACCAGAGGAATAATAAAAAATGAATAAAAACGCAAATAAATAAGTACGTATGTAATACTATAATAGAGCAGTATTTACGTTACGTATCTGTCTCTCTGTACTGGCACAACAGCCTTTGACGGGGCCAAGGCCTACCAGCGGCGTCTCGGCATTGCACCCCATGAGTTAAGGTGAAGGCGTGGTTAGCACACAGACATTCCTAGGCCGCATTCTGATCTTCTGAACCTGAGAGTGAGGTATCTCATCATCACACAGCAACAGATATTGGGACATTGCAAGGAAAGCGCACACTATATTCTGTCCCGTGCGGAATCGAACCCGCGAAAGCGAACACGCTGACCAGTGAGCTACCCTTGAGGGATTGCGACACATATTATATTAATATACATACATACACTACGTAATACATAGTCCACTTTGTATTATATACTATATTATACTTTAATACTAAAAAAATGTTAAAGGGTCGTTATCGAGTAAATGTCTAGAATTCGAGAAAAAACGGGGGAATGGGATCGAATATCCCGAGCCTGTTATCCCCACGTCGGGTATGAGGAGTTCTACACTTACAGGAGTTTAATGACTGGAGGTATGTTTATAGGAGTCGAGCTGAATGAGTGGAAAAAACCCATGTTCCAATCGCTTTCCTCTCAACACGATTCGTCCTTACAGCGCGGCGCAAATGAATAAATTTTCGTGGCTAAAACACTATGGACTGCCCGGGTGGGAATTCTCGTGTTCTCCCAGCGCCGGGCCTTTGGATGTGGAGGGGGGAGAGGGGGGGCGGCGCTATGGGCCCGGCCGCGCGCCCGTTAACCCCCCGCGGCGCGTTGAGGCCGGCGCGACCGGTGCGCCGGGCCCCCTCGCGCGCGCGATCCGTCTTGCGGCCTTAATTGATAGTAATTAGTCCGCAGGCGCCCCCGCCCCGCCCACGCCTCCGCCTCAACCCTCCCCGGCCGCCGCTCGTTAGCCCCGTTCCCGCGCTCCCGGGCTCCCGCCCCGCGTCGCCCCGGCCCGGCCCGACTTCGGACCCTGCGGTACACCGCGCTCTGGGCAACGCTCCACCCAGCACTTTCCGACTCATGTACAATGAAACCTGTCTTCAGCGGTCGCTATTGATAATGAAGAAAATGGTCACTAGTAAAGATGGACCCCGATGGAGCTTATAGGATATGGAGTAAGGAGAAGAAATGGAGAATAGGAGAAGTAGATATCTGGATTATGTTATTTTCGATGATAACGCATGCATATGTTGCATCATTTTATATACTCTTAGACTTTGCTTAGACGTTGCAGAATGCTTTATGACTTTGCATGGATGCGCTGAAACAGCTCATATACATATACAGCTCACTTCACATCCGTGGACTGATTCTTAACAAGCTTGACATTACAATTCACATTTTAAGAAAACCTAGAGCAGGCATAAAAATCGTATATTATCTGAAATAGAAATAAATGCCCCAATAAATAAGCAACTGTTTAATGTGTGTAATTATATATATATATATATATATATATATATATATATATATAATTACACACATTACATAGCGGGATTTGGCCGGTTCGATCGGGGAGTATGAAGTTTGGAGAAAATCCTGACAACGGTTTAGGCGCAAGTGTTATCCACAGGCAGACTGACAGACGTTTTTCGTAAACCAATATTTAGGTATCAAGGATCCAGAAAACGTGAATTATGACACAACGTAAGATGAAGTAATTTACTGCTCAGAATTATCCACTTTTGTGATTTAAGGAAATAAAAGTTGTCGTAAAGTAAGCAACAACACAATAATTTACAGTTGCAATACGTAAGTAATACGTAAGAAGAAGAAATGGACGTTATTAGATGTGACAGCTTATCAGTACAGGTATACGTTTCAGTGGTTTTCACCGTACTTTTTAGTAATAAATTAATTATCTATTACAATCATCGTCACAATCTTCATGATGAGCTCGGTGGAACTCGTGGAAGGTGAATTCTGTGAAACTCAGAACTCAATATAGTCCTTTGTTCTGTGTCTCTGTACCCTGTCTCTGTAATTAATTAATTGTATGAATAGCGTTGATTCAATGAAAGTAGAATTGCATACAGTACCTACGATCTCCAAATATTTTTGTATACTTCAAAAGCTTTGCTGCATTCTTTTATACACTATATTTCAGCTTGTACTTGAAACTGGGCTTTACTATACGAGTAGGTAAGATTAAAAAAATTGGTTGTCAAAGGGTGAATTTTAGACTTTTCAACTTCTATCAAATGCAACTTCGGGGTGAGAGAAATTTACTCGGCGTTTATCTGGAAAATCGTTGCGTTGCTTTTAATAGTAGCAGGAAACTATTCGCCTTGTTCGGAGAGCATTTCAGAGATTGATTGATGTTTCCCGGTCGGTTTAGTCATGTTATATCGTGGGAAGGGAGCGTCCTCTTTGTCCATTGGATGGTGAGATTTGGAGATTTGGCGCAGACCAACACATCATATTACGATATATATCCCCCTCCATATATTTCCCCTAGCGGAGCACCACCCCAACCGGCACAAGCTTAAACCTTCCGACAGATCTTCCAACATTCATCCAGAAGAGAGCATATAGTAAGAGTGTGAGTGTTAAAGGAGAGAGGCGAGGGCAAAGATGAGGGAAATACCATGTGTGTCCGTGGTCCATTTGATAGGGTACTGCCGCAACATTTGCCTAGTATTGACCGTAGAAAACACCGGACGCTAGAGTTCTTCTCCAGACAATGGAAGAACTCAACCAAGCAGTGACGAAAATCCGTCACCGTTAGGACTCGAACCCTGGATCTCCCGGTGTACCGTTGTTCCTCAGTGCTATCTCAGCTGGTAATAGTAGTGCATTGATTAGAGGAAAACTATAAGTTGAAACTCCAACTTAAATGCATGTATGATAAATACCTACGAATTGTGAAATTTCTCTAGACAGAAGACCAATAATCAATCGAAAATACATGTAATGTCGAGACATATAGAGTATCCTTCAATAACATTTCTATCCTTGCCGATAGAATTATTTTTCAAAATATTTCAGTTCGTAATAATGGAATAAACACTCACTGACACAAAGTCACGTAGTAAACATTCAAAACGAGATATTACGTCCGAACACACAAACATTTGAACTTGCGAAGAGATTATACCCTATTGTTCTTTGACCAATGTATTTTGTTTGATGTGTCTCGGCTCCAAATCGAACACCTGGAGGCATGCTTAATTCTTGATGGTGGTGAGTGAAATGTGAAGCAAGCAGGAGAATGAGCGATGGAGGGAAACTATACTTGTTTTTTTAACGTTGCATCTGAGAGTATTATCTTCAAGATGGAATAAGTCACGACGTTTTGCGTATTTCTCGATCCTGCCGCTCGAGTCACTTGATCTGCAGCACTGCTTGATGCGGTCGCGTTTATGCGACATCTTGTGGCAGAACTAAGAAAGACGAAAAAGTCGTGCCTTATTGCATCTAGAAAATACAACCCTCAGATGCCACGTAAACACACTTATAGCTGAAGGGAGGAAATGGAGGGTGCTGGCTGGCGCCCTGCACAGCCGACCGAAAGGATACCGAAAACCTATCATGCTGTATGTGTGATTATTAAAGAAACATTCAAAAAATAAAAAAGTTTCTACGTAAATCTTTCGAAACAGATCTTCCGACGAATACACAGACACTTTTGACTCTAAATTGGGTTGACGAGATTGGCAACTTATATCAATTTGTTTCAGAATTCTGTGTACTTCCAATATTTGTTTTTCAAAGACTAAGAATGTTAATGTCACTGGGAGCACTTTTGTTTTTTACACAAAAAGAAACAACAAAAATGTCGTATTTTTTGCTAAAAACTATTTTAAGTAATTTAACAAAGAAATGTAATATTTCTTTTAGAGATTTATTTCTTTCTTATATCATTAGTCTATTAACTGAGTTGCAAATTGCAGTTGCAAATTGCGCCAAATTACCATTCCACATTTCACTGCTTGTAATTAACAGATTCGCCTCGTAAATAATTTATTATCTCACTCTTCATATCCGAAAACTGGCGCGTTTTGAGGGAAGAAGATTCAACTTTTTTATCCACGCGGGCCTTGGGTCTATTTCGACCCAGTGTGCATCGGTGGAGAGGTGCTGGGGCAGGGAGGCAGGGGGCAGCGGGATAGGGGGGCAGGGGGGTTAGGGGGCAGAGAGGCGGGAGGAGCGGCGAGCGGCAGCGGGACCATAAATCATCCCAGGGCCGTAACACATCCGATTGGGCTGCACAAAGACTGGCCCCAGCACAGCATCCTTAGCTTAATTGCTTGTTAAGATTCTAATTAAAATTTATGTTGGTAATTGCATGTTTTACTAATGAAGTTAACAATTTAGCATTATGTAGCGGCAGTGGATCCGTCCAAACCGCTGATTCTAGACTCAGGGCTGCTGGAGGGAGCGGGGGTGGGTAGGAGGCGGAGTGGGGTGGGGCGGGGCGTGGCGGGGCGGGGTTGGGGTCGATTGCTGAGGAGACGGAGGAGGGAGCTACGGCGAGGGCGAAGGTGAAGGCGGTGGTTGTTTCTGTGAGGCGGTGGATGTGAAAGTGAAGGTGCAGATAGGGCGTGGACGGGGGCGGGAACGGGAGCGGAGGGGAGGATGGGAGCAGTGGTAGGAAAATGATGGTGAAATGTCGGATGTGGTGGGGACAGAAGTAGTGGTGGGGCCGAAGGGGGTGAGGACGGAAGAGGTCGTGACGACGGAAGAGGTGGTGGGGGGGTTGGCCAAAAACGATCGTTCGTGGGGATGGAAGAGACATGGACCAAGGCTGGGGCAAATGTGAGCATACAGATCGTCTGAATTTACATTGTTAAACCGTGGGGTCCTGTCCTTTTTAAAACTGGAGGAATTGCAAGTTTCGACGATATGTGATATGTGGTGTATCCGATTTCCGTTATATTTGTTTTGGGAAGTGAATGAGCAATTACTGGACATATTTTGAGGAGTTTGGGAAATACATAGAACTGTTTAATACAAGTAACAAAAAATAACTATTTTATTTTTGTAGAGTGTTAATAATTTTGAAACTTTCATTGAAAACAATTATAGACAAATTCCAAAAAGTTCCAGTATGTTGATCTGAAGTCAGTGGTTGATAACAGATTGAGCTTTATGAGAATGAGCGTGTTAAGGAAATATTTGCGAGATATGGCAATTGAATAAGAGGCAGGAAACAATGAGAAAAATCCCTCTTAACTTTACATTTTTCCATTCCTTGTTTTATTCACTTTCGGCTTACTCGTCATGTAATAAATGTAAGGAATGTTACATTCTTGTAATAAATTAACAGTTTTAACCATTAATATTTCCCATTCAATGATGAAACTTTTCTCAGCAACGACTACAGTAAATTTCATTATTCAACATAATACAAACTTCGTAATGTCTACGCAGCTTGCTTGCAAATACCATCTGGATATCACTATGTGATGGACCAAGCTATGAGACATTAGTCCTCGCTTTGAGACGTTGGTGCTGAGGGTCAGGGTCGACAGCGGGAATGAACGAGTCGACAGTGCTGTACGGTTGGCAGAGGATGTGGAGAAGTGGACGGGGCGGGGCGGTATGGAGTAGGAACGGAGGAGGATTTAGTACGGATTGGGTGGGATGAGGAGGCGTAGTGAGGTGGAGGTGGAAGGGGGGTGGCGACATAAGACCAGAGCAATGACAGAGCAGGGGGTGGTAGGGCGCGTTTGCGGCTGGGGTAGTACGCGGGGTCGTGGGGGGGGGTTGGGGGTGGGTGGGGGGGGGGGGGATGTGGAGGTGGATCGGTGTGGAGGTGGGGCGGTGTGGAGGGGGGGCGTTGTGGAGGTGGAGCAGTATGAAGGTGGGGCATTGTGGAGGTAGGGTTTCGTGGTAAGTGGGGCAGCATAGAAGCGGGGCGACGTGAACGCTGTGCGGTGTGGCAGCGGGGTGGGGCGCGCGTCATGAAGGAGCGGTGGAGGCGGGGGGCGTGGAGGAGGTGGGCGGGGGCGGGGTTGATGGGGGGGGTGGAGGCGTCGATCTAGAAAGGACGCCTACCGCTCGCTCGCACCGCGTCCAGCTTCTTGCCGCTGCTGCAGGGAGTGTCCGCGTGAGTTGTGTTCGCACTGAGGGCCTTTGTGCGTTTGAGGAATTTATAGAGATCGCTGGCGGACGCCGCCGCGCACGAGGGCATAAAGCGGGTGGCGGTTTGACAGTTCCCGCATAAGGACGCCTATACGTCTGCGGCGCCGACGGGGTTAAGTGCTCGGCGTAAGCATACCGGTTTTCCCCTTTTTTCGCTTGCAGGCTAACACGTTTTAGTTTGTGTAAGGCAACCAGTTCTGCTGAATGATGATGTTACGTTGCAAATTTGCTTGTCGAAACGTGAAAATCACTATTACTAATGCAATTGACTGCAGGTTGAATAAAATTCGCGGAGTATTTTTAAATTTATGACACGGTTCCTCTTACTCATGCAGTTGCCTACACAGTTGTTGATTTGTTGTTATCTATTGTGTTGAGTATTATTGTATTGAAACCAGGCAATTATTACTTTACTACTAAAAGCCTTCCTTCTTGTTTATTAATTGAAGATACGTTTCAGAACTGAGTAAGATTGACGAGAAAACGTATAAGCAAAGTGTGTGTATTGCTATATCATATTATTTTAAATATATTGTCTTACCTTGGCAATATTAAGAAAACTTGTAATTTGTTGTACTGCCAACCAACAACCAATTCTGATTTTAATAAATTTAAAATAAAAAAACATCTTGTCTGCGTAAAAGAAAGCTCTTAAATTATGAAGCTTATCACACCCCTTCTTTGTTCTACACAGACAACTGGGAAAGCGATATTAGAAAGGAATGTTAAAGCAATGAGTAGATGAAAAACTGGTAATGAAAATAACTAATGTGAGTGAAATTCGGATATTAGTCCTATCTGAGTCATCGAAAATGTCCTTTGGAGATTTGACATCTAAAATCTTCAATAGTAAAATCGATCCAGAATCGAAAATCCATCACTACGCACTAGCACTAGCACGCATATATTTTCATATTTCTTTCGGCTCTCAGGAAAACTAGTGGCGCTCAATAGCAGATACTTTCGCGCATTATTTGTAACGGTTATGAAATGTTATAATATTAGTAGAAGAATCCGCAAACATGTTTCCAAATCGTACTACTACATATTCGAGAAAGTAATTTACTATTTAACAATAAAACTCAACTTTTTCGGAACTATGACCCACTAAAAATGTATTTTTGTGACAAAAGATTCATGGCAAAAATTTTATGACGGTACATCAAAATTTTTCATGTAACATTATTAACTTTCTATTTGTGCGACGTAAAAGCGAGAAAGTAAAAATATTATATACAATCAACTAAACTTAAACTTCATCTGTATAGGGCAAAAGCCCGATTGTGAATACTTTTTGATAACTGGACATTCTAGAACTGAAAAATTCTATGTAATTGAAATCGAAACTATTAACTAGTAATTGAGAACTAGAGATATATGTATACATTTCATTTTCGATAATTTGCAGCTTTGAATATTGTTTTCTAAGAGTGAAATTTTCCCGCAAAGTTTACAAACATGGCTGATAAATTATGGATAACGCATTGTATATAAATAAAATCAGCAATGACCTTTATCAATATGTGCAGCATCCACTCATTATTTCATTTAAATTTATTTCCTTCTCTATTGTTAGAAATGTGTGAGGCAATAATCAACCTGAATAATTTTGCATACCTCAATTCAAAGCAGCATCACTCACTACACCGTGATAAAATTCGAAATGTAGCACGTGCACTTGATAAAAACCGATCTTTTCTATTAACGGGCACGAGCCCTTCTGTAGGCACCAAACATGCTAGTCAATATTGCTGGTAATAAATGAAGATAGAAACTCTTTGTTAACAATCGAAGACCTACGTGGGAGGGATCCTTGAAGAAGCTCCACGGATCCTCTCGGTGGGCCACCATCGTTATTCGATTCTGACCGCACCCTTCCACCGAGGCCGAGCCCGCTTCCAGCACTGGCGCCCTTGCACCCCCGCCGCCCGTCGCCGCCCACCGCCCGCGGGCGACGCGGGCGGCGCGGCGGGCGTACCTGCAGTCCTTCTCGCCACCGTCGTAACGAAGCCGGGCTCGCCTCGGCTGTAAACAAACCCCCGCGATAAATTCATTTGTCTCGTTATGAAAATCAGCTCTTTCCCCACCGCCCCCTCGGGGCGCGGGCGGCGGGGGCGGTGGTGGAGAAAGACTTTGGGCGCGCGCGGAGCAGTGGGACAAATTAGAACTCTCAGTGGGCAAACTGGTGGGACTGGTTCGGAGACAACCGAAGCGCAGCCATAAGTACGTTGGCTTCCTACCTCTTTAATCCCAGGGCGAATGTAACATCGCTCCATGTTGAGTTGGTGGAGCAGATTCACGGCGTGGTACCTCAACGTTCTACCGTTTCCTTAACCTCTTATTCTGGCATTCCTTAATCAACATTTATCCCAGTACTTTTATGGAAGCAACTTTTATATACCTCTAGAGAGGGTAAAAAAGGAAATGACTTGTAGGCAATTTACAAACGTCTATTACTTTAATTGTCTGATTAGTAAGAACTGAGTAAGAGCAAATAAAATGAACCATGTCATCCAGCTTTACTTTAGAGATCACTTCCTGCTTATGCAGTTTTACGGGCAATAAAATGACAATGCGCTTTGCAAAATGATTTTTAGATGCGATTCGAGAGAACATTGACAAAATCTGTTCTCATTCATTCTCATTAAAACTCTCAAATGTGACGCATTTTCTTCAGAAAAAAAAAGAAAGTAGCATTTATTTCATCTCAGCACGTTTTGGTAAAAAAAGTGAATAGTTTCATACAAAGGTTTTATATTTCTCTTAAGTGTGTTAATTATTCGAATTATCTCCAATTCAAAACAATGGATTTAAACGAAGAAAGTTTTCTAACACCTGTTACCGAACACAATCTATAACGACATCGTAGAGAGAAAGAGTAATATGAAATAAATGAAGTTCACTTAAACGCTTTTCATTACCAAGAAACTACACGAGATAGGACTTAGTACCTTTTCTCAGTACGTAATACTTAGAGAATACTTTGTTTTACCTTACGCAATTATTAGTCTCTCATTTTTTACTTAATATTTCTTTCCTGTAATTCCAAGATATACCTTCCTTCCGCTTTGTATACCATGATTACCGTCAGTAAAGTAGCGAAGTGAGTGCGGTCCGCCCGCAAAACTTTTATTCGGGTTCCCTTTATCAAAATATATAGCCAACACAAGTAGTATTAGCACCTTAAGTAATGAAAACATCCTTTAACAAATTCATATTCATCAGTCTATGATTACTACGAGTACATATGCAATCAGTTTTACTAACCAATGTACCAGACCTAAACATCAATCGAAAGACAGTTTGTGTGTCGTGTTTATTATTAATAATAGTAAAGTGCTTATAAGCAAAAGTGGAAAAATCTACCTTTATTATTTATTTTTGTGAAATAATCACCGTTATAGAACCTAAATAAAACGCCTACATTGATTGATTTAGAAATCAGAAGTAAGCTACCGAAGCAGAAAAAATCATTGTTTTGGAAGACGCTATTTTAATATTTTATTGCATCAACTATCGCAAAGCATCAGAGAAAGTATCAAGTAAATAATCTCAAAACCTTCAGCCAAAAAATAGACCCTTTTTGACCTGGGCTCTCCCGCATTGCGGGCCTTGCGAGTTGGAACGTTTCGCCACTGGTTACCGTATCCCTCACAGACGAGTATCCGCTATTCCATGGCTCCTACGTTCGTTCTACTTCCCACTGTGCGGCGGGGCAGCGGCGGCGGCGAGGGCCGCGCGCGGCGCCACACAAAAAGCTAAAATATGACGCATTTGTAAACAGTCCGCGCGACCGCTCGCACTAAATTGGCTTTTCGCCATTATCATAACAAGGCAGTAAACGTCCGCGCGCGGCCACGCTCGCCGCCACGCCGCAGCGTTTTGTTTCCTCTAATTGAAAATACGCCGGTGAAACAATCAGCGTCCTCCCTGCCCGGCCCTGCCCTGCCCTGCCCTGCCCTGCCCTTCCGTGCCGTGCCTTCGGTTCTTTACGCCCCCGCGCCGCGGCGCCCGCCCTCCGTCGAAGAGGCCAACGAGTTGAGTGAATCGTACGCCGATGTTTGTCCACGGGTTAGTTAGGCCGGCTGCCGTAGGTGGCTTCGTTTTTGGAGATGAAAAACAAATATTATGGGCGTCTGTGTGCGGGCGGTGCGTTGGGTGGGAGCGAGTGAATTGTTGGCATGCCGTGCCACGACGGTTTTTCTGGCCGGGCTGGGTCAGGCTATTTTTTCGAGTCCGATGTTGGTGGGTTGTGTTCTGTAGATTGTGAATGGGTCGATCCAACGTATTGGGGATTGAAATATAGGGGCTGCCTCTTCGTTTCCTGCGTGCGTGCAGTGAACTCTTTTCTTTCAATAAATCATACGCGACACTGAACAATACTGATACTCACACTGAGACACACACATACATACACATACAAGCATATCAATTAATGCATATAAACACACAGTTATGATCAGACATAAGCACATTTACGACTTCAAACTAACATAATTCTGTAAAAGACCTGATTTTCATAATTAATATTTCACGATTGAAGATTTCAAGCAAGAACGCACAGCAAATTTCTTTCCACGAGTTTCGTATTTTGAACTCTTCTTTTCGACAACAATTGTGAGAGGTCATTGATTCGAGAGTAATTGTTCCGAATTTTATGCTGTAAAATAAGATTTAAAAAAGGTGATCGAAATTGACCGTGGCGTCGTCACGACATTCTTTTGTCACAGCGCTATGGGCATTTTACCTATTTAGTTCAGATGTTTTGCAGTAACGGCACCAGAAAAGCGTTTCTAAAAGGATAACATTTCCTGTTCACTCTTCTCCAATCTGGGTGAATTACACAATGGTCCAAGTGTCTGAACTTAAATAATTTATTTCTCGAGTGACAGATTTCTATTAGAAACTCTATAAGGCAGAAAAAGGAGCTAATTTTGATAGTGCAAATAATTGTAGAGAAAATTAACCCTGACACACAGCTTTTTAATGTAATTAAAAGTAATGTAATTTATGAATATTAAACTGTCGTCTTCAGAATGAAACTACATGCTATTAATAAATTTAAATCATAATTTAACTCGTGACGAACATTTTTCACGCGTTTCGTTTCAAATGTAGAAGCTATTAATAATCTTTAAAATTAGTAAATAATGAATTACTAATTTCCTATTTACATTCAGTTAAATCGTGTTAAACTGGTAGCAATAATTTTTTGACTAGTTCATCAGATTCAGAAATATATTATCTCGCTATCGGTATTGAGATCTTCGCAAATATTTTGATATCTTGACTTAACGAGATAATAAAAAATACCGGATCGAATTATCCCGTAGGGGACACCGGAGCGATGTTCTTGCGAAGGCCCTTATAAGTTCTTTTTATGTAGGGATTGTGAAAATATTTTTAAAGCGATTTTCTAATCATAAAGTAATATCAAACAATGGTTCTTAAGAAATATTTTTAGTGTAACTTATCCTTTTAGTGAAAATTTTATGTAGTACTTAATTGTGCTTTGAGAGTTTAGTAAAAGATAAGTCACTCAAAACAACTACCATAGTATATTACATTTTCTGTTTATGTACCTAAAATAATATATAAGATCTACATCGAGAACTAAAGAATATAAACTAATTATAATATTTGTTTCCAAATTAAAAGATTTGAATTTATTCACTAGCTATAAAGCAAGGTCGGATTCAACCGTTGCGTTTGATTGGCGCTTTTCCCAGCCCAAGCCGATTGCTCTCTGTACCCCAATGGGGTGCATCTTAGTTGCACTACAAAAAGTACTTTTGCAGAATCCTCGAATCTTCCATCCTGGCGTCTTTAGAATGCGAGGGCTTCCACGACAAAACACTCACGGAAAACAAATGAGAAACATCTATGCCGTCTGAGTTAGCTCAGAACCAGCTTTACCGTTGTCTCTGCAGCGACTCGAGAGGTCCTAGAATGTCGGAACAGTACCCTTACAAACAGGCCATACACCGCATGCGATTTTTCTTTATTTTTTCTTGTCCCATCCTTTCTCCACACATACACGCACGCACGCACGCACACACGCACACACACACACACACACACACACACACACACACACAATTACATGCACTACTATATCACACATGTCGATAGTTGAAAGTTTAGGGGTTGTCACGACTGAAGGGAGATTTCTGGAGGTAGATATCCCCTGCACGTCGAAGTGTAGGATAGCGCCGGATCTCACCATCTATCGGGGGGAAAACCGCTACCTCTCGGGATAAAAAATCTCTACACTAAAGGACTAACGGTCAAAGCAGTTGAGTTCCCGGAAGCAACAATAAATCTATCCATTAAAAAAACCTTTTGTGTGTTTTGTGCGTAGGAAAGTTCATACAAGCACCTGCTCTATATTTTTAATCCGGGTCTGAAGAATACTGATTTATGCTCCACAATATTACATTATGAACAATACGACCTACCTTCAGAGTATTCCTTGCCTTAAACCTTTTAGGTGGATAATGTATTTCGCAGTTTTGTAAATTATAAGGTTAAATTAGAAAATGTTTTTTAAAGAATTGGTGTTGCAAATAAAACTTTTTTTTAAAGTAAAGCTTATACATAAATAAGATAAAATGCTTTCACGGAAGTTCTAAAACACAGCGACAAAACAAATATCTGATTGCGCAATGAATAAGTGTTAAATCAAATTTCCCTGCTCCTCAATGCACGACTTTTAAAGATTGCACAGTTGTGTAAAAATCGAGATTATGTAATAAATCGATGAAATTTGGGTACCATAATGTTGGTAACTTTTCACCATTACAAACCGATGTAATTACTTTCATCAGTAAAGAGAGGAGTCAAGTCTCAAATGAGAAAAGTAGTGCCATGAAAAGTAAGGAAATTCGACTTAACCACTTATTCACTGAGCACAAGTCAAAGTTCAGTATTTGTTTCGTAGTAACGGATTCAGCCATCCTACTATCTTTTTAATTTAAGGTATTACAAGTATTGCAAAGCTCTCAGAATTGCTTGAAAAAGTGAGTGTTTTTTATAACTTAAGACCGCTCTGAGGTAAACTGCTTTTTCTTAGCAAAAGTACCATTAAGCCGCTACCACCATGGAAATTTAAACGCGTTTAGGATTGAAGTACGTATGCATATTCGCGATATATGATTGCGTAGGCTTCTGCGGCCAGAGTTTGTATTGTCTAGGCTATCCGGGATGGGCCACGTCTCTATCGTCATGGCTGACGTTTCGGCGAAGTCGGCCGTTCTGCCGAACGCTCTGACGAAGGCCACATTTTTTTTGTTTTTTGTTTTTTTTCCTCCCTTTCAAAATTCAAAATTTATTGCTTATTTATCCTTGAAAATAGATTTTATTACATGGAGTTTTTTTTCTCCCTTTCAAAATTCAAAATTTATTGCTTATTTATCCTTGAAAATAGATTTTATTACATGGGAGTTTTTTTTTTCCCTTTCAAAATTCAAAATTTATTGCTTATTTATCCTTGAAAATAGATTTTATTACATGGGAGTTTTTTTTCTCCCTTTCAAAATTCAAAATTTAAGTAGTATATGACTTAGTGTAGGGAACACAGAATTTTGAAAATGTGCACACAATTCACTTTTCCCCATAGCACGTCATACGCAGTTTTTAACTGTTTTTTTGACGTAAAATAAATAAATTAAAAAAAAAACATAGCCGAAACGTCAGCCTCCTCGACAAAGACGCGGCTCATCCCGGATAGCCTAGACAATATGCGACATTATTGATTGATTGATTGATTTTTTCGTGTTTCCGGGCGCGTCAACTGCTTTAGTAATTAGTCCCGTTAGTGTAGTGCATGTTTTTCTCGGGCGTCGAAAATCCTGCCACCGTCAGGACTCGAACCTAGGACTTTCCGGTCAGAGGCGCTGCAGTGGCATTAGTTGATGCACTGAGCTACCGCTCCCGGTAATATGCGACATGAGATCGAAGGTATTTTCATCTCCCGGAATGTACTACATTATAATTATTTCAGTAATGCGTTTTTCACGCTTAAACATTTTTGTTACCTAGCTCCCTTGAGAAGCATAAAAGGGAACCATTACTGCAATGCACAGCTTCAAAATTACGCGCGTAGTCGGAGCGTGGAAATCGGGGACCCTGTCCGAGATAAGGCACCAACCTGGATTAATTGAGCCCCCAGTGGGCGAGTGGGGGCTGGAGAGGCGCGGAAAAGACGCACCGCCGCCCGCCCCCCTCCCACCTCATCGCACCCTCCCACCCTCCCGCCCATCGCGGCTCGCTCCCACCCCGTCGCCGCCGTGCTACGCTATAATTACTCGCTTCCCCCGAGCGCACCCGATAATAAACGAACCGTATAATCATTTCTCTCGAATCTTATCATTAAAATCTTTATTAAATCGATACCTCGAAATGCGTTCCCGCGTGAATTGAATTACAATTTCAAAGATTAAAATTTACCTCGTCTCACCCCGCAGGCCGCAAGGGGCGTAATTACATTCCGAAAATAACTAAATTTAGGCCTATAATTACGGCCACTTGGCTGAGAGATCTGCCTTCGGAAGCGGTCCATCGGAACCCAGCGCCTTGTAAACACCAGTTCCACATTTAATGCTTGTCTCATTTACTTCAATTTGACGTAATTAATCCGGCTCACGGGCAGAATCCTTCGACCGCTTTTAAAGTGAAATTTGTTTTATTAAGCAGTTTCTCACTTAGTGCCTGACTGGGTAATGTAAAGAGTCTTAATGCATTAAGCGCCTTCTACATCACGGCCTGACCGCATACCTTTGCGTAGCTCTTGTTGCTACGACCGTCAACACACTACGATGACGGACAAACTGAACTGAAGTTTTTGTCGATATTCGATACCAATCAGGACCGGTTGCAATGTGGCTGTGAAGAAATTGAAGTCTGGAATTTACAAAGACGTTAAACTCCGAAGTATTACTTTATAGTTCGTCAGAAAATATTGTTCTATTAACTACTTCTACAGATTATTGTCTTAGTAGTAATGCCATCATTATGAATTTTAAGAATATGTGATGATGATATAGTTACCTATAGGTAACATCACATATCTTCACTATATATAGGTATTTGTATATATACAAATATCTCTGAAACAAAATTGTCTCAATAATTTAAATGTATAACTTTGCACTGAACATCTTTAACAATGACAGTCTTTAAATAAATGGTTTGAATTTTTGAAAATTTTATATACCAAGCAATAATAAAAAACCGAATGACACCTACAAGGGTTTGGCAATTCTGATCAAGATTTAACTGTTTATTTGTAATCTTTACGTTATTATAGAAGAAACGTCGTGTCAATGATAGGTCATAACAGCTGAAATTAATTCACTTTTAAAGTATTGAATTATTTTCAAATGAATAATCAATTTAATCCAAATTAAATTTTTTATGAAAGACTTAAGAAAAGTGTGAAAATGCTCAACAAAATCTGGGTATTTTTAAAACCAGAAAGAATTCAATCTTGTGTGATTCCTTGTTGAAATGTACTTTGTCTTATAATTCGACGATTCAGGAGGGCAAAAATAAACTGAAATTATTTCGATCATGATTAACGTAAGTAACATGCTTCTATACGTGAATATCTCCGATGGAGCGTAAACTCAATTATGATGATCCTAAATTGACCGTTATGAGGCTTAAAAAGTAAAAACCCTTTCTCAAAAAAAAAAAAATGAAACGGGAATATAGTATCCGGTCCTTAAACTCATTTACAAGTTTTTAATTTTTTCAAATACGTTCATCAAATTGCTTTGATCGTTTAAAGTATTTCGAAGTAATATCACGTCAGTAAAGTAACTTATAATAGAGATTGTACTTTGCGTGCAAGGACAATATATGACACACTTCATAAATTAGTCTTTTAGACTTTGCAGAAGTTATCAGATGGTCGTTGCTCGGACTATCTATAAAAGGAACTTCATCTATGTATCCGCATTTGGTGGCTTCTACGTCGACCAGTTGACATATTGAGTGGTCTCCCTGCCAAATTACTTACGTGATGTACTCCTACAGCAACACAACCTTTTAACATTTATTGCGGTAAAAGAAAAGTAATTTTGATGAAAATCACAAACAAAGATTAAAATCGACAATGAAATTATGCAATTTTGTCATATTTTCTTCTTATTCATCTTACTTTATTTCTTATTCATCTTAGTTCTCATATTATATTCATCATTATTTAAAGTCATTCCCAAGATTTAAAAAATATGCATTCTGAAAATCTCTTCAGCAATCACATTGCAATTGATGGAAACGACTGAACTTTTTGTAAAAACCCTATTTGTGATAAACGAGTCTCAGGAAAGCTTAATACACACACTACCAAATAAAAAAAACGTCACAACAGAATTAGTCCAGTGAGCAATAAGTAAAGAATGAACTACTTCGTAATTACTTTTCAACAGGGCCGGCGGTAGGTGTTAGATCGAGTGGGTAGTTGACTCGGGTAGGAGTTCCACTCCCTGCCTCCATCCTCCATCACCCACCGAAAGTGTATCAGAAGGGAAAAATACAAAACAGAATTTGATCAAATTGTCATTTTGCATTTAATTTTCTTCAAATTATTATCACATTTATTGTAAGTAACTTCAGCAAAGTTCATTTTTGAATTGCAAAAACCAGCGCTGCTCTTTGCATTTTTTATATAAACTGAGTTAACTATTTACTGAAATCAATTTTGTCCGTCCCGTTGCTGTATACCGCAATACCGTTGAGGCGATCATGCAAAATAGTTGATTACATATGTTTTGAGTTGACGCAATACAGAGAAACTTCCTTCATTTCTGGAATTTGACGTGTATGGAATATTTTTCTCACCCGAAATCCCGAATGGGTATTTTACCTACTCAAATTTTTTCGCTTCCCACGATATCCACATTATCCTTCGGACCTACCTTTCAATAAGAGAAAAAATCCACATTATCCTTCGGACCTACCTTTCAATAAGAGAAAATAAAAATTCAAATAGAGAATTAAACACATTTCCATTATTAGTGAAATAATGATATATATCGCAAATAGTTTACAATGTTAAGATTTATTGCACGAGTACACGATTTGAAAACGAACGACTTTAAAATGGAGTGTCCAAAAGCAATAAAGCAACATTTCAAACGAGTTCAATACGTTATAATTTTGTTTAATATCTTTTTAAATTTATAAGAGAATCCAAATTAATTTTTAGAAACAACTTTATTGTGATGTCACGGGAATTTGACATCTGTGCGAAAGAAACGATGGTCGGTTGTTTGATATATAGTAAGGCTTAATACAACTTATGAGGTTTGTGAATATATTAAGGAATGGAGCTATCTATTTTGATACGCGTTCAGAATATTTTCCTATGTTGAGATGTCAATCTTGATTTATGTAATGCAGATTTTAAAACAAATTATAATAGTAGTAACAATAATAATAATAATAGTAACAACAACAATAATAATAATAGTAACAATAGTATTATATAATTCTTATTTTTCGTAAATACTATTAACATTTGCGCTGTCTCGTATACCTTCGACCTTTTACACTCAGATACACTCACACGAACTCTCACCAAATGCAGAGTACTTCATCGCCAGAGCACTGTAGAATGGCTTCATACTTGTGTGCTTAGAAATCAGGCAGACAGAAGGCTGCTTGGAGTTTTCAACATTTACAGTTCGGAAGAAAAGAAAATACGAATTCACTCTCACGTCTCAAAGAGTGTGTTGCTGAAGAACGCTGTCACTACTGTGATGTCTTGTACTTTTCCTATTAATAAAAAATATAATCAATCTACTAATGGGAGAAAATAAAAATATTCACTTAATGTTTGTTCACGGTCGATGATTTCTTTGGTAATATTTCTTCAGGGTCGATGTATATACATTTGAATAAGATGTTTTGCAGACATTAAATTAAAACGCTTTCAAATTTAAAATAGGGGATTATTCATAAAAAATTACACAATATTGTTCTTTTTACGAAACTAATATTATACTCAGTTAACTTTACAATTTTAAAACATACCCATATATTCCTTCTTCTTCTTCTTTCAAAATAACGGAAGTCCTTTCTTTAGGTCCAATTCTATACATACAACTCACTGCATCCACTCTCCCAAATATTTTAGTCTATTTAATTTTTCATAGAACTTTCCTCTATCAATACATCACCGATATAAAATTACATCTTTTACATCAAATACTCTACTTAATTACAGTCTGATTAGAGTGTTCTACTAAACTTTACGTTCTCACGTCCTCACTCAAGAACGTAAATTTCTTTTCTGCTTGTTGATTTTTATCTGTCCTCTCAGGTCGGCAGTCTCCATCAAACATTGCCTATCTCTGATTGTAGTAAGCCGTGTCTATAGTTGTATTGACTTGACTTTGAATACGGACGAATTATGAGTAACTTCAATTATGACGCATTACACTATTGATGTAAAATTCTTGGCACTGTATTCTTCTGCAGATTGAGACAAACATTCAAATTGTTTCCTAAAGTACAACATGCAGGCAGATTGGAAGAACAAGACCCTCCATGAGAAACATCTCAATCTCTTAAACAATTCAAGTGTTGATAAAAACCTCTCTACTGTTGTTGAAATTTGGATACTTGTACTGTCACTGAATGGTTCCTAATAGCAACTCACTGTAACGAATTATGAGAAACATGTCAAGAAAAACATGTTCAAGAAATCAATTCTAAGAAATAACAGCACTGCGTTTGATTATTCCTGAAAAAATTAATATATTTTTTTCTTTGATATTTTTTACAAATATTACAAGGAACCTTTTAACAGGTACAGGTCGAAATTTGGCCTTATTTTTTCTATAGATACATATTTACTACTTATATGTGCTGTGAAAAAAATAGCTGCCGACATGCCTAGGAAATTATTGAAAAATGCCAAAATTTGTAACTGTTCACGACGCAAATCGTCGATTCCGTGGGGTCAGTGCACCCCTCCCTATTGTGAGAGAATGTCCGCCGAGGGAACAAGGGCTCCTACGGGGACAAGTTCCATTTCAGGGCAGCAGAACACTGAGGCAATGACACTGCCCGCGCCCTTGACAAGCCCGCAATGCCGTGGCGCAGCGCCTATTCTTCCAGGCACAAGTTCTTCAGCATTGAGAAACAGAAACCCGATGTGATGCCAAAGAGTTCTCGCGGCTGGCAAGTTTAGTTAATAATGTTGGCCAACCTTCAATTATGATTGATTGCTTTTTTCATGTTTCCGGGCGCGTCAACTGCTCTCGTCATTAGTCCCGTTAGTGTAGTGCATGTTTTTTCTCGGGAGATGGCGGTAATATTCCCCCGCTCGATGACGAGATCCGGCGCCGATCTACCGTCGGCTAGTGGGGTTTCCCCCTAACCAGGACTCTCCCACCAGACGGTACCACCCCAGCCGGGACAAGCTCTAAGCTCCCGACCGGTCTCCCGGAATATGTGGTATAGTAGTGCATGTTAGTGTTAGTGTGTGTGTAAGGGGAGAGGATAGGACAAGGAAGAGAAAGGACAGATCGCGCGCGGTCAGTGGCCCGATTGATAGGGTACTGCTCCGACATTCGCCTGGTTTTGATCGGAGAAACCACGGAAAACTACCGATCAGAGCAGCCGGCCACTAGAATTCTCCTCCAGACAGCGACTGAATTCGACCTAGCAGAAAATCTAGTGTCGAAAATCCTGCCGCCGCCAGAACCTAGGACCTCCCGGTCAGAGGCAACCTTCAATTAATTTGTATACAGATACATCAGTGTATGATGCGTTGTAGAATCAGTTGAATGCGTTTGTAGTGTTTAGTTGAATGCGTTTGTAGTACACCCAAGTTAACAGTTATTTTTTATCCTTCCTGGTGACACCTAGTGAATTAACTCAAAAACAACAATATCTGTGACTATCTTTGTTTCGTTCCACAATACTGCTCTAAGCGACTCGGAAGCCAATGAATGATGAATTTATATTATTATAATCAATGAGCTAATCATCGCCTTTGGGGCTGCTTGAAGCCTCCCTGACGAAGACGCCGCATTTTCTGAAGGTGCTTACGACGAAGCTCGATTATGCAGAAATGATGGTATTTTTTAAATTAAATGTAAATATAACATTATAATTTTAAAAATTAAAATTTAATTGAAGTAATTGAAATCCATATTTGTAAATTTCAATTGATGTATCGATTCATCGACCTAAACGTAATCGATTTAATTGTGTTTATTATGTTAATTGAAATAAATCGATTGTCGTACTAACTGCGATTAATTTTCTGACAAATAATAGTAATTAACGACCCTTAACAACTTATTAACAATGACCCCCATCTCAATCAGGTTTTTCGTCCAATTTCCCTGATCCATTCAGCAAATGCTGAGATGGCCCCTTGTTTTGCATAAATGTAACTTCATTTTCTGTGCACGTCTTCTAGAATTCAGTGGGAAATCCAATTATTCAAATTATCGTTTCCATGTTGTCGCGGGAGGAAGTATTATTCCGAAGGACAACATGGATAAGAGCCAAAATTTATTGCCTTTTTATCCTTGAAAATAGATTTTATTACATGGGAGCTTTTTTTCCCTCCAAAATTTAAGTAAAATTTAAGTAGTATATGACTTAGTGTAGGGATCACATAATTTTGAAAATGTGCACACAATTCACTTTTCCCCATAGCACGTCATACGCAGTTTTTAACTGCTTTTTGACGTAAAATAAATAAATAAACGAAACGAGTGAATAAAGACGGGTATGACCGAGTGAGTGGTATGTTCAAGAAAACAAGCGACGATAGGAGCGAGTTTTCTTGTATACCACGAGTGCAATTCTCTTTATTCACATGTTACGTTCAATTTTTTTCTTTCCATTAAAGAGTAATTTAAATTTTGAGAAATTCAAGTACATCTTTACCATTCGAGGCATACATTTGATGTCGTCGTATTGTTTCTGAAAACTATCAATTTTAGTGGGCCTTGCAAGTTTGCAGGAAATATATGCGAATGGTAGATACTACTAAACATATTGCGGATAAAATATTAGAAGAAGCTTACAAATTCGTGAAAATTACTTCCCACAAAAAGAAAAGACAGGTATAAGAGAGAATAAGAGTATAAATATTGGGAAATAAAAACAATAGTTACTTCTGACACAGTTTTGCTGTAGCGTACGTTTTAGAGTGGGCAAACAAAACCTACGTTAAAATTTTTACATTTGTAAACCTACGACCAAATGTTTTGCATGTAAAACATTTAATTTATTTACGTTAAATATTTTAAGTTGTTCCATTAGACAGCTAGCTTAACGTTTACGTCGCCAATTTAGTTTTATTTATTCGTTGTTTATATGTAGTTGTTGTAGGTACGTAATTAGTAATGTACTACATTTTTCTGCCCCGATCGCTAGTTTTCCGAACACAAATCGATCAATCAAACAGTAAATCCTCACCTAAACAAAGATTATGGAAAAAAACTTACGTTGGGGGTCGTTGTTGACCTCACATTGGTATGCGACTGTGAATGTAATCTATTCTATTCTTCACTAATAGTGCTGTGAATTACTTGGACTCTCCATAGATCGTACATGTCAGACGACTCAAATGACCCCACCTCCCATAGTTCCCGAGACACAACATAAAATTTTTTTTAGGGTCTAAAAGATGTTTGTCAGTTCATAAACGTAATTTTGTTGCGTAACGTATTTATGCATTAAAGTGGTAACCTGTGATGATAAACTACCATGCATTAATAATATTCAAAATATTTCTCACAAATTCTAAACTGACATCATTTTTCCATAAAGCGGACTCCTTCGTTAAAAAATAGGCTTTTGAATAGGGATGAGAAGATTGTAAATTAATGAAGGTTCTTTCACCTCGAGAACAAATACTCATAATGAAAGTGCCAGTATTTTATAAGTTCCCTGCTACTCCCAAACTCAAAAATAATTAACTATGTAAAGATTCATATAAATATAAATTTAATCGTTAGAAGTATGTTTAATCATGTTCGAAAATTGGTTATTGCATTGAATTAAACCTAAATTTTTGTACTGAACTCATTCAACAGTTCCTTTCTTACTTGGTTCCTGGTCGATACAAACAGCATCTTACACAATTATTTTTTTTGCCTTTTTAGACTCATGATATGATACGAATACAATCAAATAGCTTAACGATACTTTGTTGATGAGGGAGCTTCATGTGGTATCCTAAACTGAAACGTAACGTACTAATTGAAAGAATACCGTAGGAGATAAGCGGTGACATGTGAGTGATTCTAAAACTTGATATTAAATACATTATGTTGGTGATTTTTTAGTAGTTTTAGTACGATAAAAAAATCATCTACGTAAATAATTAAAGTACATATATCTTAATATTATAAAGAATTTTACATTTTGAAGATTTAACAGAAACATAGCATATAAAATGTGGCCTGGCATAAACTGTGAAGGTAGACGACTTAGTTCGCTTTGTTCGCCTAGAAGACTTATTACCAATTCAACCATCAAAAGAAACTCTAATGCGAGACCGGGAGCGGTAGTCCAGTGCATGAACTGATGTCTCTGCAGCGTCTCTGATCGGGAGGTCCTAGGTTCGACTCCTGACGGCGGCAGGATTTTTGACATTAGCTTTTCAGCTAGCTTTTCGAATTCATTCGCTGTCTGGAGGAGAATTCTAGCGGCCGGCTGCTCTGATCGGTAGTTTTCCGTGGATTTTCCGATCAACACCTGGCGAATGCCGGAGCAGTGCCCTACTAAACGGGCCACGGACCGCGAGCGACCTGTCCTTCCTCTTCCTTGTCCTATCCTCTCCCCTTACACACACACACACACACACACACACACACACACACACACACACACACACACTCTACCACATATTCTGGGAGACCGGTCGAGAGCTTAGAGCTTGTCCCGGCTGGGGCGGTGACCCGCTGGTGGGAGAGTCCTGGTTAGAAGGAAAGCCCCATAAGCCGACGGTAGGTCGACGCCGGATCTCGCCATCCAGCGGGGGAAGATCATCGCCTCTCCCGAGAGAAAACATGCACTACACTAACGGGAATAATGACCAAAGCAGTTGACGCGCACGGAAATACGAAAAAAAAATCAATCAATCAATCTAGTGCGAGATCACCTACTGAATGATAACGGATAATAATGGAAGCAGCACGTCAGGATGGCAGGTAAGTTTTCAACGCGAATCAGCTCCAGTGATGGAGCTATGGCGCGACCACGTGCTCCCGTCAACGCCGTCGCATGCGCTACTGCCTCCCGTTTGCCACTTTACATCTCCTTCGTCCCTCTAATCCTTCACACCGCCACGATTCCTCTCATTTCCATTGCAGGAGCACAAGGTGTCGCGCTCCTGATAAAAATGCATAGATTTATGCAGATACCGACTCCTCTCTACACAGTTACTGCACAGTATTTCTTACCGGAGGCCATATGCATGCTAATGTAGTTATTAAAGATAATGAGTTGAAAATATGTACTTACTGTGTGCCCACTTTTTTCTCTCTTCTTCTCCTTCAGCTCCTTCGTGGGTCCGTTCGGCCATTACTCAGGTATAAATTCTATTAACATGGAAATGTTATGGAAGGGGCGCGACGCCCGTCTTCGACCGCCCCAAATCGGCACGGCCTTCTGGATCAGCCCTTCGCTCCACGGCCCTCTAGACGCAGAGGAAATGTGAGGACGGCGTTTAAGATATTGGCGTTGCTATTATGATCATTATTTCCCTGGGGGAGGGTAGGCCTCCATTAATTTATTATCGCTTTCGTTTCCACTCGGCTCTCGGTCATTTCAACGGAGGAGAAAGGCTTTTTCAGAGCTGGTTTCGGAATTTCAAGAACCCTTCTTTAGAGGTAGTAGCAATAAACACGAACGAATTTCATCGACAGGGTTTCATTCATCACTCCTGCGGATGTAGGTTGACGAAGAATCATGAGAAATGCATTGGCAGGGTGAGTATTAGCGTCACATTATCATTTAGAAATTCACAAAATATTGTTTCACTGAAATTAGTTAACATACTTCATTTTAATTTAAAAATATCTTTAACTTTTGAACTACATTATGGTTCAGGTGATTATAACGATTTTAAATTGATAATTTTTGTGTTTCTATTTTTGACTTTTTTGTAATAAAATTCAGCAGGCACTTTTACATCATCCTTTTTTTGTTCTTAATTTTAATTAAAAAATATATATTGACCTAAAATATATATCAAAGAAATATCAGTGTAAAGGGAGCATTAATGCTGAAATTTATATTCTTAAATGTTTAGAAAAATATTTTTATATTAAGAGGCCGAGAGTCACGTTTTCCAAGCTAGAATAATTAAAAATTTTCGAGATATTTGTTTGTATTTTAAGTTCTATGTTTATTTTATTCATATTATCTACTAACAAGTTATTTTAACAAATAATTCTTATTAATGCTTTCCATTTATTAACATTTTCTTTACTACAAAATAGCGCAATGAGCATTTCCAAAATGTAAATTACTGAATATCATGAAAACTACATCTGATCATGTTTTTGCAATTGAAGCTCACCGTAACTAAAAACGTTTTAATACAGCTTAAAACATTTCATTTTATTCATAAGGAAAATTTAAAAATATTTTAAGGGGGATGAAAAAGTTATTATTTCAATTGATTTTTTTTATCAATCCTCACATAAATAAAATTTTGAATTGAATTGGCTAGAGGAGGTAGAAACAATGTTGGCTTGTGATACTACCCCCGGCTGAACACATCTATTTATCATTAACCAAATAACCATATATACCAAATTAAAAAGAAAAAAAATCTCATCATCTTCGGTTCTACTCGGTTCAATTCTAAAATAAAAATGATTTCTCTATAACATCAGAGACATTGTCATTCATATGTTTCAAATTCTATGTAGCCTACTGTTACCGCTGCCAGTTATCTCCAAACCTTTTCCGTCACCAATCTATTCTTTCTTAAACGCGGCAATAAACTTTGAAACTCAGTCTTGAGTTATGTCGCATAGATGAATCAGGCATGTAGCATTTTACAACTTAATGTATGCACGTTTCAAGAGGGTTCCGGGAACAAATATGACACGCCCCGAATCGCTACCCGGATGTCGTCCCGCATCCATTTGGTACGGCGTGGGGGGGGGGGGGGTCGGAAATTGCTTTCTGCACGAGATTCACGGCGATGGCGCCTGGCGGCGCGTGCGCAGTAGCTGCCGCCAGGCGGCGCCATTTGCATGTCGCGCGGCAGGAGCGCAACTAAGAGCTCGCGCGGGAAAAATAAGTCTCCGACTCTACATTTTTTTTGTTTATTTAGTGTCGCATCAACAGCGATGGTAATTAGCGACAATTAAATAATAATTTGGTTGTGTTAGTTACAGTAATAAATTTGTTAACAAAAAATTGACATGGTTTCTTGATGACAATAGTTAATAACTATTATATATCAGTAAATATTTGAATTTTTTTGCAAAAATTAAGGATTTTTTCTTGGTATTTAGGGGATTCCAAAATTAAGTTATTAATGAGTCATCCTGCAGAATTTGTGTGTTGTAATGAGGGCAGTGGTTAATTACATGGTTTAAATTAAGAAGAGTGGAGTTGTCACAGTGGTTGCAGGTGGGAAGAGGGCTTTTGTTAATAAGTGGATATGACTCAATTTGCAGTGTCCAGTTCGGATTCTAGTAATTGCACTTGTTCTTTTCTTTTTAATTCAGCACTTGTTTTTAAATTGAAGAAATTTCCTATTTGTTTATGGAGTTCACTGGCTTTGAGCATGGACCACTTGCTGTTCCATCTGTCTTTCATTAAGATTTCAACATGTTTCAGATATCATTGAATGTACAGGAGGTTTTAATAATTCGTTGCTGTTTTCTTCGGTCGTCGATTCAGTCGCAGGATTTGCAGTTTCACTTCCTAGGACTTCATTGTCTTTAGGACCGAATTTGATCACAACAGACTTTCCTGCTTTGACAATATGGTGATGTAAAATTGTTGAGGTTTTCAATCATTTATTAACACAATGGGTGATCGGTTAAGGGGTATAATACCCAAGATAACTATCACGTTGCAAGTATTTTTAAATTAGACCAAATGCACAGAGCTGGCGATTGGTGTTAACTCCGAGTAGATAGTTGATCCAGGTGGGGATCCCCCCTCTTCAAAAAAATGTACATCGAGGAAAAAATACAATTGTTTTTTCAAATTGTAGTGTTTATCATTAAATTGACATGAAATTGTTATCACTTTTATTTAATGTAACTTCGGCAGAGTTCATTTTTGCAATGCACAAACAGCACTGCGCTTTCCGAATTATATAAAGTCATTTAACAAATTTTTGCAAATCGATTTTGACGGCCATGTCACTATTAACATGTAAAATGGCGATACTATTGAACCGCTCTAGCAACATACGTTGCAACAACAAACTTCGTTTATTTCTGGAATTTGTCGTTTATGGAATGATTCTCTCACTCGAAATTCCGAGTGGGTACTGCGCTTTCCGAATTATATAAATTAACCATTTTAACATGTAATGGGTATCTCACCCTCTCAAATTTTTCGTGTGGGTATAGCTAAACACCACACCCACATCATCCGCAGGACCTTAATATGCATCGGTTAAAGGGTACAGGCGTATGACGGTTAAGACTTGTGAGACGGATATCACGGCGTCCACAGACTCTAGTGAATGAGAAAGATGGGCAGGAAATGGAAGGCAATGGGAAGGAAATAGGCAGAGAATGGGAAGGAATAAGAAAGGAAATGGAATGGATTGGGAAGAGAGTATCACGCGCTGTCAGTTGCCCAATTTGGGGCGCTTCTCCAGCATTTGATTGAAAATGACAAGGGAATCCTCGAAATCGACAGATTAGAGCAGTCAACCTATGCGCTCGATCCCGAGAAACGTCACAAACACGCTGGGGTTCTATCACACGAAGCTAACTGGCATCCTTTTGGAATCAAACCCAAGACCTCACATTCGTCAGCCCTCTCAAGTCAGAACCTGATTGTGCTCTTGATGCCCGAAGATGCAGTGGCTTCGACGGTGGTGTTGTCGACGTGGTCACCGCTATAACTGTAGCTAACTGACGTCGAGTTTCTGAGCAAACGAAAAGACGAACTAATGTTATTTTCTTATCGATTGCGTAGTAGCATTTGAATTCTCCAGTTTTACATTGCAGACTATAAAATGTAATAATGTATGACTGTTTGACTGTAATAAATAAGTTAAACATTTTCATGATCAGCCATTTTATTTCAATATTTTTGTCAGAATTACATGATCGGTAGCGCAAAAGTGGACATACTTTGTTTTCCTTTATACGATATTGTACTTTATATAAACAATTCAATCTTTTGGCTGCTATAGTCATTTGGAAACTCTTAGCCATTTTTCTACTCACTAGAATCTGAAACGTATGCAGAAAGGTTTCGTTGTTAGCAATGATTTCTGAAGATACGGATAATCGACTCTCTTATAGTGCCCAAGAGAATATTTCACGATAAGGTCTGTCCGAATCTCTTGCCCCTGCTATTGGTTACGCACTTGTGGTACGATGGCGGCGACTGCTTCAGTATCTTAATGCTATTGAGACATTTTCTTCTGAATCTTTATGCTAACCGATCAGGAAGCCTTATATGCACGAGACCAGAATTCCTATTAGCAAAGGTGACAAGTGGAGAGATGGTAATGAGTTGGGTACAAGAGAAAAATGAAATTCCGGCAGGCAACATCCGGAAATCAATATTATTATTTTAATTGATCCAAGAGATGTGTATAGACAAACAAATGTTTTGGCTACGATTGTTTACCTTTTTTGAGTCTGAAAACTAAACATCGTATCACTGAATATCTTTAGAGAATGGTAGACAAAATACTGTTATTGTGACTCAGAAAGTTACTACGAATATATCAAAACAAGTAAGTTAAGACAATATTTCAGAACAGAGCTCGCCAATACTGTTTCTCTGAGGATAGAGTTTTCAAAATGTCCAGCTATCGAAACCAAATTATCAAAACTCACAAGTATTGCACTAAATAGCGTAAAATATATTTATTTTATCCCATTCGCCATCTATAGAAGTGACTACTGGCATGCTGTACCAAAAAGCATGCGATTAAAACCTCAGGAAATGGTTTCCAAAACATAGCACACACGCATTGCTGAAAAAACGAATAAAATACTATCTAAGAAAAACTGCAAAAAGTAAATAATTTTAACGAAAACAATCTTCAGAAACACTACAATAATATAGTATAAAGTATTTGTACAGTACAGCTGTGCGTTATACACCATAAATAAAAAAAGTTGTTCCAAGAAGTAAATAAATATTTAAAGAGGTCTCTTTCTTGGAGTCTTGCAATTTTAACAGGTGAGTGAAATTAGTAAAGCATTGTGTTTAAGAATTTATTCGCTATGCTCAGTATGATAATAGAACGAATAACATAATCAAATATTTGTATTTTTCAGTCAAAACCAATTCTTTTCATTGCTTTCGTGTTTCTCCGGCGTTCCTGGGTATCTAAGGAAATAGAACTATCTCACACAGACGGAGGCTGCACGATTTTATTTCAATTTCTGCGCGCATTGGAAATTAGCAATAGAGATGTTTTATATATTTTTACCGAGTTCCTGGCCACCTAAAGAAACCATAGACACCTCGCACATGGCCGGAGAGTGCAGTTTCCTTTCAATGTTTGCACGCATTGGCAGTTTGTAATATACATTACTATTTTCTTTTTGAGTATGGTCACGAACCGTAACTAAATATGTAATTAATCCAGTTTAAAAACATGCACCGTGAATACATAAATATGAACTTACTATTTGTTTTTGGTGCAGAGAATGTGCACAAATTTATTATTCAAACTCATAAAATGTCCATATAATATGGCATTATTTATTTAAAAATACACATGCACTACAGTTAGTGCTATATGTATGTGACAATGAATGTAAAGAAATAGAAATGGTAGAAAGAGTTTGTACAATGCTAGACGTTTAAAGGTCGAAATGTGCAACTTACGAAATTCCAAATTATGCGCGTGCATTACTCATATGTGAAAGTTCCTTTTGGCTCCATTGTTATTCGTACAAGAATAAAGCAACTGCATTACTTATTTCTTAAAATGTGATACATAACTAACTTGTCTACGTTGCATCCCCAGTTTTTTTAACGTGAATATACAACAGATATTTCGTGAGTTATTATTGACTCTGTGAGGTATCTAAAATTCAGATAAACTGTTTCCTAATTTCTAATGCTGTTACATGGTCTGCCCCAGCACGCATGTCTTTTTTATTGAAAACTGGTAGACTCTTCCCAAAGCAATTCCAAAGGTATCCGAGTATCGTCGCAATGGTAATGTTTATACTCCTCTATTTACAAATGTGCTAAATGTTGTGGCAAGTGTCCTTATTCTTTTTCACTAATTTGCGAGATCGAAAGACCAAAAGAGCATTCGAAGAGTGATTAAAGTTTTGACTAGAAAACATCCTTGTTAATTTAGTTCTATACTTTTTGGAAGTTAAAGGAATACAGAACAACACTATTTTAATTCCAAATATTTAATATTCTTCTTCCGGTTAGGAGTCTTGGAGATAGTTTTCACAATTCTTCCATGCTTTCCATGAACTTATTCCTCCAGGCACTCCAAATTATTCTCAACGCTAAACGGAAGTCATTCATTCACGAGGATACCAAAAAGGGTATGCTATCGTCACCAAAAGGCCTGCAATCTCTGAACAATAACGGAACAACGTGAGCAATCAGCAAGTTTGAAATAATCATACGTCGACTCACAGAATGCTTTATTTATTTATTTATTTATTTATTTATTTATTTATTTATTTATTTATTTATTTATTTATTTATTTATTTATTTATTTATTTATTTATTTATTTATTTATTTATTTATTTATTTATTTATTTATTTATTTATTTATTTATTTATTTATTTATTTATTTATTTATTTATTTATTTATTTATTTATTTATTTATTTATTTACTTATTTATTTATTTAATGTCAAAAAAGTTTAAAATATGTGACGTGCTGTGAGGGAGAAGTGCAGTCTGTGCACGTTTTCTTGAGCTGTAGGATCAAGACAGCGGTTTTGCTGTAATTTAATAAGAACATATTCACTTCCGTGAAATAAAAAATTATTAGCACCGGCAAAAGAGCAACATATTTTGGCTTATCCTTTATTCTGCTCTACGTGAAGGAGTCGATTTATTACCGTTGGAGCATGGAGAACGATTATTAGAATAACTGTATTCCCCACTGAGATCAATTGAACGTGCACAGATAGTGAAGCTACATTTGTATCCTGAAGCAAAACAAGGGGCCATCTCAACATTTGTTCATGGAATCAAAGGAAAATTGATTAATTGATTAGTGATTCCGGGAGTGTCAACTGCTAAGTTCATTAGTCGCGCAAGAGTAATGCAGCTATTTTTCTCGAAAGGTGGCGGTGATCTTCCCACATTCGATGGAGAGATCCGGCGCTGACCTACCGTCGGCTACTGGGAATTCCCTAAACCAGGTATCTCCCACTAGCAAGTCACCGCCCCAGATGGGACAAGCTCTAAGTTCCCGACTGGTCTCCGGCGTGTGTGGAAGTGTAGTGCTTGTAAGTGTAAGTATGTGTCAGTAAGGGATGAAGATAAGACAAGGAAGAGGAAGGAAAGATCGCGCACGGTTCTTGTCCCGTTGGTATTTCTCCTACTTTCGCCGGATACTGAAAGGAGAAACGACGGAAATCTTCCGATCAGAGCAGCCGGCCGCCAGAATTCTCCTCCAGACAGCGACTGAATTCGACCTAGCTGAAAAGCTAGTGTTGAAATTCCTGCCACCGTCGGGACTCGAACATAATTCCTCCCGGTTAGAGGAACTGCAGCGACATCAGTAGATGCCCTGACCCACCTTTCCCGATAGGAAACTGGCCACAAAACCTGATGGAGGTGGGGAGCGTCCAACCTGTCATATCGAGGCATTCCGGGAATCGACACGGTGACCTCGTCGCCTCTTCCCCTCAGCAGCGCCCTACCGCGGACGCGTTAATCACGCTCGAGTAATTAATGCAACGAGTCCCTAAACAAGCTTAATTACTCATTAAAGCGGCTACACCTGCGCGGAGGCAGCGCCCCGATGTATATTCATCGGACGGGACACCCCGGGAGACGCGGCGGGGGGGCCCGCGCGCAAGCGGTCGCGATCGCACGACGATTTAATTAACTCTGGATCGCCCCCCGTCCCCCTCCCCTCCGCCGCGGCCCACGCCCACGTCCGGCTAACATGGCGGCTCGCGCGGTGTTAACCAGTAAATAACTCGTGAGCCATAAGAGGAAAGCGGATACGCGGCTTGAGTTTTTCTCTGGCGATTGTTGGTGTGCTGGGAAGTGTCTGGCCGGATACTAGCTGTATGCAGCGCTAATTTTTAGTTCTTGTTGAGTTGGAAGGGGTTATTTTGGGGAGAGATATTTTCTAATATTTGAATGCAAATATTTAATGCTGAACAAGTAATTGTTAGGGGGCAAAATGGGAATTTATACGTACTCCACTGTGTGAATAGGCATATAATTATTTGATGGGGGATATTCTTCCTGACAAGGTACTACTGATCAAAATTGTAAGGGAAACGAAATGTATATAGATGGTGCATTTGAATTGTGTGTATGTATTATGTGCAACGGTCTTAATTGTAATTGACTTCATCGCCTATTTCACATTTTGAAATTCCAAGACAGAGCAGAGCGAATTCGGAAAACGTTTCTTTAGGGTAAGTCAAACCTCTGCAGTACCTAAACATCTGGAGACGTATATTTATATTCATACGATCTCGCATGTCAGAAATAAATTCACTTTTATTTTCATATAAAGATTACTTAGCAAGAAAACTTTTATCGAGAGTTTCTTGTAACGTACAATTGAACTAATGCATGAAGGTTGTAATGCAAGAAAAGTCCCTATTTAGTGTTTTGTTGACTGCGACTATAAACTGAAACAAATATTGCAAAAATCCTAATGGCGATTTCTTTTTGTATTCATTGACCAACATTCATTTTTACTAAATGTAATATAATTTATTTTAATTTCTATTATATTTATTTGCACCGCCAGTTGCACTGTATCATTCTCGCAAATAGGTCTTCAACAGAAGGCACATCAGACAGAATAAAAAGGTAAATAGTTGAAATATATTAAATATTTTGGTGCAGAAGCGACCTACGATAATATTTATTTCAAAAAGTCAAGTAATAAACATGAAACCCTAATTATAATATGAAAATTGCTTCAGTTACACGATCAATGTGTTGTTGTCAGCCAAGTGGGTCAGTTAAGATTGTAAGAGTAAAATACTTCTCCGCCTGTAGAGAAAAAAAAGCACCCAATGCTAGCAACCTTTTCTTCGTATTAATTAAGCAATCATCCGATCATATCTAGAAACTAACGAAAATCTCGATCAAAGTTGTTGACCTCAGCAATCGCTTCTGACATTTCCTCTCTTTCATTTCTCGATTTAGATCCGTTACATATTACACCCGGGATACATTTCGTGGCCCGACGCGAACTAACAACTCATCCACCAGAGGCGATTCAAAGAATGTGATGCTCGATTGCCTGGACACGCCTCTAAAGGTGAGTGCAGTCTTCATGCCACTATTACCCATCTCGGCCCCGCCCCTTTTCCAAACATTCTCTTCCCTCCACTCCCCCTCCCCTCCATTCCACGGTCTCCCCGCCACCCAAGTCCCGCCCGAGTCGGCGCGCGTCCACTTATGAATATTCATGACCTACCAGCCAGCCTGGAATTCTAATTTCAGATAACTGCTCCGCTTTATAATAGACTTTCATCAAGATTGAAAATAATAACAATAAAAACATGTATACAAAGTAACATAGTTAATAATAATCTAATAAGCGGGTTATTTCGTTTTGTGCTTGTTCGCCTGGGCCCGGACCGGCCTGGGCTGGGCCGTCCGAGTTTTGTAAATTACATCAAGTAGGATAATGAGCGGGTTGGGCGGCGGCGACACCCGGCGTTTGCCGGCTTCTACACCGCCGCCGCTGTTTGGCCTCCTACCCAGTGTCACGGTGCTGACGTCATGGCAACAGCTTCCGAACCGCTCTCGTCAATCAACTCTACGAAGACTTGAAAAATGATTGGCAATGAGTCCTATTTAGGAGTTAAGACTTCTCTCAGTACGTTTTGAAAATATACGATGTATATAATTCCAAAAAGAATACTATTGTGAACATCATTTTAGTTTACTTAGTGTCATGTTGCCTACTCATACCTAACCAATCAAGTCCGGGTTATCTCTGAAAAGTGCAAAATTTGTGGAAATGCGTAATTGATTTGTGTCTGCTCATAATTATGGGCCAGAATGGATACAATTTGCTTGACGTAAAAATCTTTGTAACTGCTAAATAAGGTTATTATTTCAATTTAATATTTTTTAAGGAAATGAAATATATAACGTGATAACTCAAAGAGATATGAAGAATAATAATTTGAAATGTTTTCTTTTCTAAATGAACTGATCACTCAATCTCTTTTATTTCTTGCATTCTAAAATTATTAATGATGTAGATGTTAATAGCAAAAACGTCCCTAATATTCATACAAAAAGTGTTTTGTAAATTATCGAACGTAATGTTTGGAATTGGTAACGCTGGCTGGAACTCCATGTCATTTTCCACTCTCGCAGAAGTTTGACAATGAATTTACTTTCATTCGCGCAGATGGATGAAAATCGCTATGGCATACATTACAAGTTGTCCCATAATAGCTACTTAAGAAAACCATTCGGATCAGAAATGAAGAATCATCGCGTATACGAATCATAAGAAACCGGGAGTACGTCACAAATCCAACCTGATATCTCAAGATCTCCAACATTAGAGACAGCCGCTCTAATTGCATTGCTATGTCACTCAGTTCCACATGCCTTGAGCACTGAATACTGTTTATAATGCGCCGTGATCCCGTGGCGGCGAAACTACAAACGCTTGTCTGTCTCAAGCGCTCAGGCGGGGCGCGTCTGTCCCTGCTGAGCAAACAGGCGGCTGCGGACAGCCCAGCACAGTGGGACCAGCGCCATCTACTCAAGGTACTACGTAGTTATATTTATAGCACGAGACGGTAGAGAGATAATTTATCTACGAGAAAATGGGATTACCACTCGAGTGACGAAGGGTATTTCTCGAGCAGATAAAGTATTTTTGTTTCTTATTTCGTTTATATATATTTATATATTATTTTTTATAATATATTTTTATATTTATTTTGTTTATTTTTATTTATATATTTAAATATGATATTTTTAATTTTATATTTTAACTTCAATTTTTTTTATTTTCTGTCTTAATTTTTTGTTTTTTGGTTGTTGTATTACAAATAAATCTTCATTAAAAACAGTCAAGTTGCTATACATCCGATTAAATACTAGTTACTGCTGCTGCAAGGACTCACGAGATTGTTAAAATAGGTCAAACACTCGCAGCCGATAATGATATTATTTAACAATATATTAGCCATTAAGAAGTGTCTTTATCATTCTGAGTAAAGTAAATATTTTTAATTTTTTTTTGCATTTTTTTCCTAGACAATCCCTTTCTGCGTTCCAAAATCATTAGGTTTCGCAAATAGAGCACTATAAATATTCCTTTGTTTCTTTATTTGTAGCGAATGTGCCCAACTAACACTATGCGAAGAACTCGGAAGCCCTTGTGTTCCTCTGCGCCCAAATAATCATCGTATATATTATATTACTAACTTCAATTATTAATCCACTTTATACCATTTCCTAAGTAACATTTTTCTAGAACTTTCAACCAGCTTTTAACCTGGTTACATCCCGATTGATCGCATATTCGACCATCACGACGACGACGACGACGACCAAAACCACGTACACTAAACACTAATACACTTGCGGGCTCCTGTGATCTGGAGGCAGCAGACCGCAAGGGCCTCCGCGACAACACGTACATGAGAGACAAGCCCAAGGCGGGACTCGAACCCCCGACCCTTCAGAACGAAATGTTGAGTCGTCTTTGCCACCTCGGTCGTCCAGTCGGCTCGAAGAAATCTTCACTGGAATAAAATTCCCCATCTCAAGGATTTTTTAGAGTTTGATTTCTTCATATTGGAAAGAAAATTCATCACAACGAAGAGCTTGGTTGATGATCAGTGGAGAAACTTGCGAACAATTTGTTGAGTTTGTAGAATAATGGTCATTTGTCCCACCTCGGGGATATTACTAGTGATCACAAGCTCTTTGTTGGCTTTTTGGAAGGTTTTAAATCAAATGCTCTTTCGTATACTTCATCAATAAAACTTTCCTCTTTTCAGCCCAAAATTCACAGACACATTCATTTCAGTTTCTACTCTCTGGATGCTCATATGTGGACTTCAAAAAGTATTTAGAATAAAATTGTAAACTCTTTTTAAATTTTTTCACAAAACTTATTTTAGTTTCGTCAGCTTGATGAAGAATGTAACTCTTGGAATATATTTCCGCTCCAACAGGGAAAATAGTTTGAACGTCTATATTGTCCCATGAAAACAAAACATTAACGGAATATTGTTTTCGTAATACTGTTGCGTTACATCGACTTAATGCAACCAAACACACGAACGCAATACCACTCTTAATGCCAGGTGTCCGCTAACAAGTTTAGGGTTCTCCGTTTGCTAAGAACAATGAAAACAAGTTGAGTTGCAGCTAAAGATGGCAGCACTCCTACTCAAAGGAAAGATATTTCTTATTTATATTAATTTGTTATAAGAAGGTGATATTAAAAAATTGTTGAACGACATACTGTTGATATCACAAATAACGGACTTGTTTGGTTATAAATCTCGACTAACGCCTCGGTTTACAAACTTCAATCGTATACGTTATTTGCTATACATCGGTTCACTAACATTAATAACTATTTCCTCAGTTCAATAGAAGTCTAGGACATACGCGCTCAGTTCATTTTCTACATTTCTTGGCGATGGCTCAGATGTTCTTGCTACAGTTTCTGCTTCAAAAGTTTGTTGAAGGATCATGAGGTTTGTCATACACTCGTGATTACTATGAATACTGGAAAAATAGTAATGAGTACAAAATACGTTAAACAGATAGTGGTTTAGCATTAAGTTCCTTGTCAAAAACTCAAATGTTTCGGTTACTATCTCAGCCTCAGTCGACTGTTTTAAGATTTTTTTGGTTTTAAATAATTATTAATTGCTTATGTTAACAATATCACGCCCATATATCGTGACGGCTAGCCAGCATAGCTAATACGTCTGTTTAAAGTTCGTAGTTCTTAATTTACTTTCTTTGATGGCAATATTGTAGAAGAATTATCTCAGAGTTACCGAACAACGAACATTAATGTCACTAAGCTCCATGTATTTTAAAAAATGAAAGTTTTCTAATTTTAAGCTTCAGTTAGATAGGTTCAAAATATTTCTTTTAAATTATTATTAATGAATAATTAATTGTTTTTGAATTATCAGAAATAATATATGCATAATTTACAATACTGAAATATATATATATATATATATCACCCTTTTTCTTAAGATGATTTTAGGTACGTGTTTTGTGCATCCCCATTGTATTACATTGTATTTTCGGATAAATAAAATAATATTCTACATTACTTTTCTATCAGTAAAAGTCCAATTTTTCAGCACTCATGCATGGAAACTAGTTCTCACCTTCAGTGTTAATTGATTAGAAAATGTTTCTTTCGACGAAATAGACTTTGCCGTTCGCGTACCGCAAAGACGTCCTGACAGCATAAAACAAGTGGGTTCTGTAAGTTAACGAGAACGCCAAGATACTTTCGTACGAGTTCGATACATTACTTTTTAGTATGAATTTATGGAATCTTACAGACATATGCTCTTGCGATCATTCTCAATACGCGAGGCGGCAGCCATGTTCATTCAAAACGACGCAGTGTTTTGTTTCCTTCGCAGAAGGCAGTCAGGTCATAGAGTAAAGATGTAGTCTTTAGTCTATGGTCAGGTGGAGCCAAGGGATGAAGAGAATGAGCGCGTGAGAAGAGAGGTTACCTTTGCAGCATTCGGGTCCTTTTTTATAGTCGGACCATGAACAATTATTTGATGATATGACACAAAAATTACTTCATATAATTGTACCCAACGTTGGTAGTTGCTCGTTGTCCCGTCCTACCCAATTGTATTATACGTCCACGACGTCTTTGCGGGACCTGAACGGCAAAGTGTACTTTGTCGTAAGTACCGAAAAGAAGCCATTTTCAAATGACTGAGCCATTTTCAATCAATGAACAGTGAAGGTAAGTACTAGTTTCCAAGAACGGTTGCTGAAAAATAATGTACGCAACCGTGTGAATGTCTTTGGCGTATTCATTTCAGAATGCCGTTCTCTACTCCTATCACCGCGTCGTCCGTAAACGAATCATTCGTATGCCTAACATTCTGCAGTAGATACGTAAATAACTAGTTTCGCGGTTGTAAAAGTAATCAACTGGCAAAATGTCCCAAACATTTTGGTTAATTGACTCACTCTCCAACTAGTCTTCAACGTTGGATCAACCCAAAAAAGTTGAATAAGAGGCGAACACATTTCTAATTAGCGGTAAGGATTTTGTTGAAAGTCTGGATGCTAAAAACTGAAATTTATTTTAATTTTAAAATATACAAATTTGTCCCTTGAAGTTTTCGAAAACGAACATGAATTTTAAACAGAAAAATACCTACTTTTTGCCAAAAAAACAAACAAACAAACAACTTAAGCGTAATTATTATCTACTAAAATAAACAAACGTTGATTGCAATAACAGGTCACTCTCGTTTCCAAAACGTATTTCCAATATCAACATCTCAGTGTTCTAAAAGATTGATAGGAAATGCATCACATATTAAAATACCTCAATGTAAAAATAAAATTATATTTAAAAGTAGTTTTTTTCTTTTGGCTTTACAAATATTATTTGGCATGTAATACACTGTGTCGCCGGCCCCGTTGCAGCTGCGGATCGCTATTTCGCTTCGCGGTTTTGATTTGGCCCTCGCGCCCGGCGCCCGTAGCCTGGGCCCTCTGTGCGTCCCGCCCGGCCCGCGCCGCGGAGAGGCCCGCTGACGCCGGCGCGCAGGAGGGAGGGGGGCAGTTACTCATCAGTTTGTAATAATGAGCTCCCGGATGGCCCGCGGCCGCCTCGTCTATCATTTACGAAATTACACGCACCGCCTTTAATGCTATCATATCAGAACGGCGCGCTACGCCCGGCGGCGGGAGCGGAGACGGTGAAGGTTCTGGAGACGCATGGCTGGCTGCTGTGGTACTGGAAGATGGCGGTGGTGAAGCGATGGTGATGGCGAGGGCCGTGACAGGGTGTTAGCACTGGCGAAGACTGGTGGTGGCGGCGGAGATAGTGGAGGTGGAGGTTGTGGAGGTAGTGATGGTGGTGTTGCTGCTGCTGCTGCTGCTGCTGCTGCTGATGATGATGATGGTGGTGGTGGTGGTGGTGGCGGACTGTTGAGGCACACAGAGATTTCAAAAAGCGAAGATGCTCTGGGAGCCCTTGGGCAATGATAAGCAGAGAATAAAACAAAACTTTAACAGACAATGTCGAATTCAAAGTGCAGTACCGGTGGAAGAAATAATAATTTCGAAGCTTTTGTGATTAAAAATGAATTCTAAAATTGTAACATACCTTATTACACACTTGTTTTTAGAAAAATTGAAATTTATCAAAGCATTGCCCATTACGTCAATAAACTCATTTCTTTCAGCGTTGAATTTTAAATATTTATTTGAGTTTGTGAGCTATATATTTGACTTTCTCGCATTCTCGTTACGTAATTCTGCGTCATAAAACAGTTATTTTTGTAGGACAAGTCGTATTATCGGCCCCTGATGTCGAAAAAGTGAATAATGTATTTTACTATACAGTAAAGCTCTCGCGGTTTAGTTCATTGGTCAGCCTGCTCGCTTTCCATGACGCGATCCCATGTTCTGTGCCCAGTCGGGCAAGATGATAATATGAGTTTTCCTTGCGATATCACAGTATATGTTGCTGTGTGTAGATGAGAAACCTCACTTCTCAGGTTGAGAAGATCAGAACACGGCGTGAGGATGTCTGCGTGCTAACCACACGTACCACCTCAACCCATGGCCGCAAACCCGGGACGCTGCTGATAGGCCTTAGCTCGTGTGTGGGATATCGCGTCAAGCACAGACAGATTATGCAGTAAATTACTTCCTCTCCTCTTCTTCGTAGAGGAACGCCCAGAGAGGATGTATACTGCAGGAAGTGCAACACAGCGGTAGAAACTATGAATCACATCCTCGGTCAGTGCATTTTTACGAAACCAGAAAGATTAAAGCGTCATGACGAGATAAAGAACGTTATAGGGAATATGCTCCGGAAATTAGACACTGTGGTGTCCATGGAAGCCACTTTCTCCGTTGCCGAAGGGGTTAGACTCAAACCTGACCTGGTAATAAAAAGCCGGGAGGGGATCCACGCGTGGTCGATGTGACTGTTTGCCACGAGGATGGCCCTAGCCTTCTAAAAGCGAGGGACGAAAAAGTGGTAAAGTACCAACCTGTCATTCCCCTGACAACCCAACTTCATGCAGTTGCCAACGCCAGAATCCTGCCTGTGGTGGTTGGAACCTCTGGGGCTATGCCACGATCAACAGTCAGTGCCCTCAATTGATTGTTTGATTTTTTCGTATTTCCGGGCGCGTAAACTGCTTTGGTCATAAGTCCCATTAGTGTAGTGCATGCTTTTTTCTTGTGAGATGTGGTGATTTTCCCCCGCTGGATGGCGAGATCCGGCGCCGACCTACCGTCGACTAGCGGGATTTCCCCTTAACCAGGACTCTCCCACCAGCGGAGCACCGCCCCAGCCGGGACAAGCTCTAAGCTTCCGATCGGTCTCCCTGAATATGTGATAGTGTAGTGCATGTTAGTGTGTGTGTGTAAGGGGAGAGGATTGGACAAGAGGAAGGACAGATCGCGCGCGGTCCGTGGCCAGTTTATTAGGGTACTGCTCCGGCATTCGCATGGTGTTGATCAGAGAAACCACGGAAAATTACCGATCAAAGCAGTCGACCGCTAGAATTCTCCTCCAGACAGCGACTGAATTCAATCTAGCTGGAAAGCTAGTGTCGAAAATCCTGCCGCCGTCAGGACTCGAACCTAGGACCTCCCGGTAAGAGGCGCTGCAGTGACATCAGTTGATGCTCAGTGCCCTCAAGACGTTGGGGATCATGTCTCGAGTCGATCTATTGACTATCTCGTTAATTTCTCTCAGAAGCTCTATTAAGCTCTACACACAATTTGTAAATTACGATGGAGCAATTTAGCATTGCTGGTAGTAAATGCAGAAAATGAACGTCTTGGTCCCGTGGGGAAATCTAGGGAACCCAGAGGATCCGAAAATGCCTAGGATTTACTTAGTTACCACGACTGTAAGTGGGAAGTGTATGCTATTTAATGTATCATATATAAAATTGTGAAGTCAGAATCGCCGTTTTGAGGGTCGTTGATACATACGGAAAATTTGGTTTACGGCGAAACGTCTGTCAATGCTCGTCCGTCTGTGAACAATGCTAGTGGCTAAACAGTAAGCAGGATTTTCGTAAAGAATATGCTCTTATCGATATGATTGACATCACAACACCTTGAATTTGAAAGGGATATTTTGGTTTTGGAGGATACTTTACATGACGCACCAAAAACATTTGCAAAATTGTCTCAAAATTGGCTCCAAACTTTTCTTTAAATCTTTTCCCAGATAGTGGACAGAACGATTACAAAAATGGCGCAAGTCCGATTTCCGTTGAATTATCTAAATTTTCGAAAATTGCACAAGTTCTTCGGTGCCTTCCTGCAATTACAATACTAAAGTTAGTTATCTTTTTCTTAAATAAATCTATTCTTAGAAATTAGATTTTTAAATAATGTCATCTCATTTTTTCAAAATAAGAGTAGTTTTCGTGTAATTTTTGGGTGAAATAAAGGTAACTGAAAAAATGCTTTAAATTTTTTTTAAAACTTTTTTAATGAATTAATTTTAATGATATAAATGCATTGAATAAAACAACATAATCGTTATTTTGATAAAATCTTTTAATTTTTCACAAATTTCACAAATGTATCTTCAGGTAGTATTATATTATGTAACCGATACAAATATTGCAAGAATGTACTTACTGTTGTAGCATCAGTAATTTTTTCAATGTTTTAAAGACAATTCATCATCATTTATAAAAGTCTTCTATAAAAAATTCATGACGAATTGATCCATTTATCTTCTTCTTCAACTTAACCACCAAAATTCACTTAGCTTTATTTACCCGACTAAGCACATTCCTAAGCGTTTTGTGTTAAAAATGCAAGGCAAGAAAACACGAGGTAATATTTTTTATCCTGTAGCCAAATGAAAGTTAATTTTAGTTATTTCATACAATGATAATAGCCCAAATGATGGCGGACGGTCTTATTTTAACGGAAGTGATGTGTGAAATGGCCAGAAAATCTATAATAAGACTCTTTGTGGTTTAAGTTCATTGTAAGAAGAAAATTTCACACACAAAAATTTTCATTTTCTCCTGAAAATCACTGCCACAAAAGGTTTTTTAAGAATTGTGAGTCAACATTTTGACTAAGACAAAACATTTCTGGTAGGCGTCAATAAAATCAAAACTGAAAATAAATAATTTGTACGTAGAATTTACTAAATAGCTCTTCTTTAGTTGTTTATTTAATAAAAACTCTACGTGAATTATCCATAAAAATTACGGCTGCTTTAACAAAACATCGTAGCGCAGAACATATCGCAAAGCAACCTCCCAGCGTCAACGCAATATTTGGTTATTTAATGTCGCATTAACATCTAGATCATTAGCGACCACTATTGGCATTAACGTTATAGTAACTATGAGGGTGAAATGAAATGGTGATGATAAGGGTAAAAGGACGAACACAAATACAACCATATCTGGGGCAGGACTCGAACCGCTATCCTTCGGTCCTAGATCACTACGACACTACGTCTTAGCGATCTCGGCCACCGGGCCGACAACGCAATATATAAGACGAAAATTTAAATAGTTTACTTTTATTATAAATACAAACAAAAAATCATCTCAGACGAACCTTGTTTTGAAACAAGATCTAATCAGAAGACATAATGAGAATTCACCAATACAAGCAGAATAAATGAGAACATCGAAGGAGAATATCACATACCAACGATGATACTGGAAACGTTTCGAGATGAATGTCTTAATGCGGCTCATTGAGAAAGGGACTGAATATCGTTTTATTTGATATCTATTGCAGAACTCTTGAGATTTGTATATACCTCTCACGATCCTTCTACCGTTCGTCATAGAACAAATCGTATTGGTGTTCTCATTCCAGAAGGCATTCTCTTCCTCGTCATTATTTTGATGGCTATTTCCTCAAGTCGTTTTCGACACAATTGATCGGCTCTCACGTTCAATCGTCTCTAAATATCTCACATTTATTTGTAGATAATTGTCTTCCTCATGGTGTACATCTGTATCTATTCAAACGAGTGAAATACTTAATCATATGATCTTCAATAGACAGCCACTTTTGGCCACACCATTGTCGCACCTAACTGTCAAGTAAATCTTTCAAATATGCAATCTCTTCATTGGACATTCAGTCTTCAATTGACGTGATTGTTCGATTTTTTTAGATCACTTCTAACACTCCACAAAGCGTGCGTATTACTAGGAGGGTCATCTACACATGCAGCATTTCAGCTAGGACATAGCATACGGATATATTACATGACAATATAATCAAATTAACGTACTCATATTTTATATAATGACGAATGAAATTTCTTGTAAAATGTCTTGGTTAATGGCAGTGATTTTTTTGTGATAAATTGTATTTCTTAAAGCGCTGAATATCTATGCTACATCTAAACACTCGGACGTATATGTTAACTAAAATAAATAGCTTCCATGGAAATGACTCGGACTCGAACTAGAAGTGAAAATCAGACTATTTAATTTTTATGAAATTATGTCTTCATCGTTTCACAATCCGGGCAGAAACATGGCGTGGTATCTTTGCATAAACAAAATACGCCTTGTAAATAATAAGGCGTATAAATTATAAACGTAATAAATGAAAATAGAATTATTTAATAAATTCAGAGACCATTGAAAACGCCAGCGATTCTTTTGGCCTTAGCCGCTCTAAGAGAGTAGCCGTCTGCTGTTCAGCCGACAGCTGTTCATTACTGGAGTAGAGGCTTGGAAGGGTGTAAGGTGTGAATGATTTTACTTTACGATTCATGGAAACCAAAGGCAAACTACCAAGTATTCCATAAAACCATAATTTTTCATTTGATAATTACCTAAGATAAGCATTAATACTCTGAACCGTGCCGCTATCATTTCGTTACAATTTTGCTAGAAGAAATAGACAAGAAGAACAAGGGGAGGATTATACCAATAAGGAAATGAAGAGAATAGACGATGAGAAGAAAAAAGAATAAGGGAAAGGGAAGAAAGAAGCAGAGAAAGAGAAACAATCTTGTATTGTGCAAGAGGGAGCGCTACCTGTAGTCTGCGCCGCTCACGTCGCCGTGTCACTTGGCGCGCGGGTCCTCACTGGATGAAGACGTGCGGGGACCCCCAACCGTGGCGACCCGCCTGGCCCGGACCCGCCCCTCCCCGCCCCGCCCCCCTCATCCACCGGCGCAGCGGAGGTGATTGCTTCCACAACACAATGTGGTCGTGTCCGCGAGGCATCGCTTTGGAAATCCGATCGAGCGGCTGTGTATTTATCGAAATGAATGGAACTGTTTACGACGGAACGAGAGCAGCGCTCGGGCCCCTAGCCCGCGGACTAATGGTCATTTACCTACACGGGCAATCAGCACTGAATAACGACGCGCTTTGTTGGGCGATGAGGGGAATGACGAATGGCCCCCGGTCGGGGAAAACGGCCCTTCTTACTCGAGATTACGGCCCCCGCGGGGGGTCGCGAGGGGAAGGAATGGTCGCGACGCGCTCCGTTGGAGGGAGCGCGCGCTGGCTGCGGTCCCGCAGGCGAGAATTTGCCTTTCAAATTGTTGTCATTGGGACGCCCGGCGCCGCAAATCAGGGTCTTCCGATTGAGCGATCACGGGGGATTGTGGGCGGCGTACGGCCGCGCCCGACCACCGCGCGACCACCCGACCACCCGCGCGCCCGACCACCGCGCGACCACCCGACCACCCGGTGCACTCGCGGGGCGAACGTCGCCGCTGCCGCCGCCGGGGGCTCCCGTTCGAGTGCGCTGGGCGGAGAATGCTAATTGCAGTCGCCGAAAGAGACCGCAGTTACGCCATTCGTAATTTGACCAATTGCGAGACGAGTGGCATTCAGTTGAGACGCTCCTACAAACGAACTTGGTTGAAATTAACGGACACTAACGTAATGAGGTGTTATTTGCTTTTCATTAAGCCATCTGCGCTGAGCGGCTCGAAGTTTTCCTTCTTCAACTGTTACTTGGGGGCAACTTGATAAAAAAAAAGTATAAGTCAATTAAAATCTGTTCTAGGAATTTCAAACCGATTTTGTTGATGTTGGAGTTCAGATGAAAACGTTTTATCGAAGCCTCCTATAAGGAAGTCGCTGGCGGTGGTAGCTTCTTGACATCTGTTCATTGAAACAAGCAATTTTTCCTGTGGCATTATATAACTTTCTCTTTTTACGATACACGATAGTTGGGAGAAAGTAGAAATTCCGACGGATTCAGTATTTTTCACTTTCATTTCGTAAAGGCAGTATTTAGAAACTATTTTCGAAATACTATATATTCTGCTTACGAAGCAATCTACCACCCAAATTTATAAGTGAAGGTAACGATACAATTTTGTAAAAATATAATTAATAGACTCTTATGGAAATTATAAAAATGAAAACATTAAAAAGAATTTTTTAAAAAAGATATTTAAATGATAAATTTGACATAGAAATCCCCGAAATAACGCCTAAATTGTAAATATTCATACAAATGATGAAAATGTCTTCGAGAACATCGTGATTTCATGTATTACCATTTGACGTACTAACGAAAATAAATTATCAAGAAAATAAGGTGACATGTTCAGTAAGGTGTATAATTGTGACAAAGTAATGACAAATCTGTAAACTCAAAGAGTTTTTAAGATCAAAGAAAATATAACATGTTAATAAATATTACCATTCCTTTTCACATTGAAGACACAGTTTCAAGACACACATCACTTCAATAGGAAGCAATTGCGAATGCTAAACTATTTATACAATGCGAAAGGCTGAGTTTGCATAATTGCGGTACGAAGTGTTCAAGTTACTCTTCCTAATACGGCAAAAATATATTTAGCTATCACGAGAATGACTAATGCATACAGCCTCGTTAACTCCCTTACAGCACGTATCGACCCTTTTCCCTCCCATTGCCAGCTGGAACATGAGAAGGTGTTGAAATACTTACAAACTGACCGGTGATTTCAATTGATTGGCGGAATAGGTCGACGTATTATACTGCCATTTCAGGACACCTTCATTGTTTGAGAACTTGTTGAAATTATCACACAATAACAAAATCTACATGTAAATAGATCAGAAGTAACTCTTAGTTGTAATTGCGACATGAATCATTCTGTCGGTCTGTGTTAAAAAAAAAAAATGAACAAAATTCAATACTTGAACATTAGTGAATATTACGGCATCCAAAATGTTGTGTTGTAAAAAGAAGTAACAATGAATGAAACAAGTACACTTACAAAATGAAAAAAACAGAGGTGAGAAATACCAGATAACATATTACGAGATGAAGAGCAAAATCGGGGAGTCAAAAGAAAGGATGATTAGGTCTTCTTTTGAAGACAAACAGGTGAATAAAGCAAGACGAATCAACACAATTTTTATTTTCAACAGGAACTAAATTACTCTCCGTCCAGGAGTCGGTCTAGTCAAATGCATTTCGAGAACTCCTCTACTCCAAAAGTTAGTGGGAAGTTTTCAATTGACAAGTGCTCACAACTCGTTGGCACTAAAATATTTTGCCGTAATTTAGCCATGTTCCACGCAAAAATAATATTTGGAGAGAGAAAGGAATTGCTTAGGTGAGCAATATAATTTATTTAAACCTAAGATCGAAAAAATGGTCTAGTTAATTTGTGCCGCAAAGCATTCAATGGTTACTTACAATCATTATAAAATAACTACTGTGAAAAAGGTTTTTCGTTTGGATTCACCTGGATTTAATGTATAATTAATAAAAATTAACATTTTCCGGGTTGCGATTAAAGAAATAAGTCCTGTGGAAAGGCTTCTTGAAGAGCCGAAACGGTAGCTCAAATATTGTCGTTCTAAATAATGGCAACGCTAAACGTAAGAATTTTCTCGTATTTGTTACAGGAAGTGAAGGTTTTTCAAAACAGTATTTAAAAGTATTCGTTAAAAGTATTCAATATTCTCCTTATCAAAAGTATCTATACGCAGAAGGTAAAAAGGACGGGAAAATCTATTAAGACGAAACACCAAAATTTTACAATCTTTAAAAGAACTCGCCCACTAATTCCAAAATGTTACTATTTTTCCGAAATAAATTACGTGATTGACTTACTCAGATGTCCCTAGTAAACTGCATTTCTCCAAATCTCACCGGTTTTCGAACAGCACCAACGGCGCCTATCGGCGGCGGTGGTAATTACAGTGACGGTAACTGTAATAGTAAGAGAATAAATGACGGTCACGGTGAAAGTAACTGTGTCGGTAACTACTACAATAAGTGATGGTAACAATGACGGTAAAAATTAAGGTAACAGTGATTGTGACGCTGTGATGACAATTGTCTTGGCGCCGGTGACTGTAACAGTGACAGCGACCGTAACGGTAACCCTGCCGGTGACGGGTATGGTAATGGCAACGGTGACGGAAACTGTCGAAGTGACGCTGATGCTACCTGTATGCATTAGTATCGGCGTAAGAGAATAAATGACGGTCACGGTGAAAGTAACTGTGTCGGTAACTACTACAATAATAGTGATGGTAACAATGACGGTAAAAATTAAGGTAACAGTGATTGTGACGCTGTGATGGCAATTGTCTTGGCGCCGGTGACTGTAACAGTGACAGTGACCGTAATGGTAACCCTGCCGGTGACGGGTATGGTAATGGCAACGGTGACGGAAACTGTCGAAGTGACGCTGATGCTACCTGTATGCATTAGTGACGGCATAAGAGAATAAATGACGGTCACGGTGAAAGTAACTGTGTCGGTAACAACTACAATAACAGTGATGGTAACAATGACGGTAAAAATTAAGGTAACAGTGATTGTGACGCTGTGATGGCAATTGTCTTGGCACTGTTGACTGTAACAGTGAGAGTGTCCATAACGGTAACCCTGCCGGTGACGGGTATGGTAATGGCAACGGTGACGGAAACCGTCGAAGTGACGCTGATGCTACCTGTATGCGTTAGTGACGGCGTCAATGGCTGGTGGCGACGGCGGGCAGTGCGTAGCATGGCGGGGCGGTGCGAGACGAGGTGGGGAGGGGAGGGGAGTGGAGGGGTGGTGAGGGGGGGCGGCGCGGGGGCGGCGCGGTAAAGTGGCGCTAGTTAACGCGCCGGCCGCGCGCCGCGCCACGCCGCGCTGCGCTGCGAGCTGTCCGCCGTTGTTAGCAGCCTCTTGAAGCCCGGTAGATAAATTGCCCTCTCGCGGTAATAATATGTACAATTGATTCCGATTTGTGTTGGATGGAGGGTCAGGGGGGTCGCACGCATCGCCGGCCGGCGTCTGACAGCCCCTCATTTGCCGCTGATGAATGAGGAGCGCACTGTGGGCGCGCGGAAGGCACCCGCCCCGCCCCTCCTCCTCTTCCTCCTCTTCTTCTTCCTTCTCCTCCGCCTCCGCCTCCGCTACCTCCTCCGCCTCCGCCACTTCCTCCGCCCTCTCCTCCGCCGCCTCCTCCTCCTCCCGCTTCCTCCACCTCCGCCGCCCTCTCCTCCTCCTCCGCCTCCGCCCTCTCCTCCGCCGCCTCCTCCTCCGCTTCCGCCACCTCTGCCGCCCTCTCCTCCGCCTCCGCCACCTCCGCCGCCCTCTCCTCCGCCTTCGCCGACGCCACCGCCGCCCACTCCTCCGCCAGCGCCTCCATCACCATCGCCACCGCCACTGCCACCGCCGTTGCCGCCACTGTCGTCGCAGCCGCCAACGCAGCACAGTGGACGGCCGCTCATATGTCGAGCATAAACTACCAGAATACTGTGGGTAAATATTGCTTTTTTCGTTAGATGTGCCAATTGGTTGTTAATGTTTCAGTTTATATCAGTGCCCTTCACTGAACGTAGGGGGGGGGTAAAATATAGGTGCGATTTATTGTACACCTGCGAATGGTAACGACGCTAGCATAAAGTTCTGAAGGCATTCTAATGGGGTTGGTGAATTTTCTTTGTTTTTGTTTAGTTAACCAATTGGCTGTAAATGTTTCAATTGATATTAGTGCCCGTTAGAGAACGGGATGTAGGTTATTTATTGTACAGATTTTTACCCTTGCGAATGTTGACCACACTAGCATAAAGATAAGAAGGTATTCTAATGTGATTGATGAATTCTCCTTGTTTTCGTTAGATGAGCCAGTTGGTTGTAAATGCTTTAATTGATTTCAGTGTCTGTTACTAAATGGCTTGTTTGAAATCTGTGTGGTGAAATTAGGTATTATACATATTCCTGTGCGTGCAAATGGTATCAACGATGCTGCAAAGACCAGAAAGTATTCTAATATAGTGCGCGACTTATTTTCATTACATTAAGCAATCGCCTATATAACAGTTTCAATTGATGTCTTGTTACGAAAGGAGATGTTTGAAATGTATGTAGGTATTTATAGAGATACGTAACTTTGTGAATGGTGAAAATGGTGCAAAGATCTGAAGATGGTGAGGGTGGGGGTATTTTTTTCCATCACGTAAAGCAATTATGTGTACGAGTTTTAATTAACAGCCATGTATATTTTAGTGTTTGGATAATCTTTGGTTTTTGAGGAAGTCAGATCTTCATTTTGAATGTGTAAAATAAGATTAGAATTATGTTGCCCCAACATCTTCAATTTATCGCAGTATCGTAGTATTTGAAGTGTTTGAAATTTCCGCTGTTCATTAAACAAGTTCGTAGTAGCGCGAACCGTAAGTCTATATGGTATTCGAATATGGTGGAAGAAATTTTTTCATTGGATTAAAAAATTGTCTATATATTTTCCAATTAATCTGTCCTTATTAGTAACACACATATTTAAAATTTGTGTTATATATCTTAGAATTTCATATCGTTGGGAACCATTATACGAAGACTACAGGGTATTCTAACTCTATGGACGAATTTTGTACTAATTCCAGGTACACAACCAACAAGTCAGATTCTTACAAACGTAATAAGCGTGATAATCACTTATGTGAGTGAAACAGTTTAATGATTATTTTGGCAAAAACGAAAACCAGAAATACCAATATTGGAAATAATATCTTAAAAGGTTCACTTCAATGCTACAACAGAATACAATCGGATGTCCCTCCCCTGTAATTTAAAAATTTCCTCCCACTCAGAGTTCACACGCAGCATAAGGTCCTTGAGAGTCAATTGTCGCAGCGCAAAACAAGGAGTAAACAGAAAAGTTGTAGATACGAAATGTGAAATGACTGTTTTGTGCTCAAGAAGCTTCCAGAGCAATTATTCTTTCTTTGAAACATACATTAGGAATGGACGGTGGTTGGTTTGTGCATCGTTCTATCGTGCCCCTCACTCACATTTCACATTCATTTCCAAATGCCTCAATTTCATGAATATCCTTTTTCAACTTTCCTTTCGCCTTGATACGTGTTAAATTTCATTTTCCCCTCTGTATCAGTTCATTAACCAAATTATCTTGATCATTTTAATCACATGCCCCGCTATTTCTGTGTCATTTGCCTTTCTTCTACCATTTTCTATCAGCAGTATGTAATTTAAGGTTATTTCAATGTTTCATTGTTTCTCTCCATTATTTATGCAGGCAAAATGGATTAATTCAGTCTAAAGCCTCAATTTAATGAGGATTTTTCAGAAATCCGAAAACCTGCACTGAATATCCAACCTAATATTATACGTGATATAGTAGCTGGCCATGTAATTTTCACATCATGGATTCAATCAAACAAGACGCATTCTAGATACATCAAGTAGAAACCGCTTGCCCTGAGACAAAAAGGCTCGTTCATTACTGAACATTTACGAACATTTTCAGCTGCAGAAATAGACCCTGTAGACACAGACACAGCTAAAACCCGGTAGTGCACTGATGATGTTGATCCGGAATTCATAATACATATCGGTAACAATGAAAGAAAAATGCCCACATATTTTTTCTCTACAACTCTCAAGCATCGAGTGCTTCCCCAGAATTCAAAAAAATTAAATGATTGCTTCACTGAAATCTGGGAGATCTGTCGCCGAACTCGAAAAGTATAAAACAATAATTAATGCAATTATTGCTCTCCTCGACGGTACTAAGTGCTCGTGTATGTAGTTCAGAGTAAATTATGTAATGATGAAAATATAAATAAGACTCTGTCAGAAATATACCTTTTGGCGACCCTGATATCAAAAAGTGTTTAAAAATGTCTGCGTGTCTTTCTGTTTGTGAACAATAGTAACGCCTAAACGGAACACAAGATTTCTTCGAAAACTGGGTATTACCTGATCGCTTTGGGAGATATTAAAATTTGAAACGGAAATTTTAATTTGGGGGGAGCACTTTTCAGGAAGCTCCAAGAACTTTTTCCTTTAAAAATAGGTCTAAATATTTTATTTAAATTTCTTCCACAAATAGAATAGGACGCGTTTATCATTATGACATAGATCTATTCTCATGAAAATTCTCATGAATTTTCAAGAATTGCAAAAGTCCAATTTTTCAGAGTTTATTCGATGCCTTCAATTCTGCAGCAAGTTGTTTCTTTAAGCAATATATTCCTCACTATTAGGTATTTAAATCATTTAATGTACAGTTTTATCAGAATTTTAGTTTTTTTGCATACTTTTGAGTTAAATCGCGTTAATTTTAAATAAAATGGGATTTATTGTTTTGGGATTTATTTGTTAAATGGGATTTATTGTTTATCAAGAAAGAACAAAAAATAGGACGTAACCATTGCAAATAATACGAGAAGTATGTATTATTGAAAATCTCTAGTTTTCAATGGTTATTTGTTTTACAAAGTTACAAAGCCAATATTCATAATTCTAAATTAAATATTTTCCAAAACCCAAAAAATAGGACTATCGTACGCAAACTTTTTTGTAATTAAATCGAATGTATCACTTTTATGCTGTAAGTTATAACAATATGCAAATGACTGTATGTTGAGTTCGCTAATATTCTGTACAACATGTTGATACTGACAGAAAATCATACTATCACTCCTAGTTTGGTGTTGAAGAAAAGACAGTACTTTGTAGCTCTGCTCGATGGCTGTGTGTCCGTTTTCAGCACCGTCTCGGCCACTGTGCCTCCCGCCAGCGCCGCCGCCCGCCAATCTCGCTCGTCCGTCCATCCGGGCCGGCGCGGCCGAGGCGGCGGCGGCGCGGGCCGGGACGGGCCGAGCCCAGCCCTCCTGCCCACCGGGCCCCCAGCCCTCCCACCCGCCCGCCACGCCCGCCTCCTCTCATTTCATTAACTTGATTGGCACATTCAATTAACATTATGATCACGAGGTCGGACCTCCCTGAGTCCTCGAGAGGGATGATCGCGGGCCGGGTTAGAATTTAGACAAAAAGGTTAATTTGGAGCTTCAGGAACCACATCCATCTCGGGGCCGGCGGCGGCGGCGTCGCAGGTCGCCGGCGGCGCAAGTGCCCGCGTCGGCGGCAGCCCCTCGACGCGCGCGCGCACCGGATTGATTGATGGATCGATCCTCGAGATCTCGGGCGCCGCCGCCGCCGTGCGCGCGCAGACCTCCGCAGCAGATAAGAACACAATTTACAGCGTTAATAGGCCGCGGCGATAAGTCGGCGCGGGAGGCGCGCAGGTGGCGGCGGGGGCGACGCTGGGAGAGTGCACGCGGTGTGGGGGCGGGGGCGGGGGCGGGGCAGGCGCGGGCCTAGGGGTGGGCGGTGAGGGGAGTGGGTGCTGGAGAGCGATATTTGGAGTCTGAGCCACAGAGCGGGTGGCACGGGCGACGGAGCTGGGAAGCTATGGGAAGTATGGGGACAGTGTGAGGGCGAGCGATATGGGAGTAAGAATGGGCGGTGTGAGGCGGTGGGGAGTGGGCGCCGGACAGCGATGTTCGGAGTGTGGCCAGGGCGGGTGGCACGGGGAACGGAGCTGGGAAGTACGGGAGGCACGGGGTCGGTGTGGGCGTGATCGGTATGGCAGTAAGGATGAGCACTGTGAAGCGGTGGCAAGTGGGCGTTTGAAAGCGATTTCGGGAGCCTGAGCAGGAGAGCATGTGGCACTGGGGGCGTGGCTCGAATGGTACGGACAGAGTGGAGACGGTGTGGGCCAGAGCTGTAAGAATTGGCAGTAAGGTGAGGGGAAAAAGGGGAAGGGAAAGGAAGGGGGGAGGGGGGGGTAAGTTAGGAGGAAGTTGGGAGGGTGGGGCGTGAGGTACGCGGCGAGTAGGTGGGAGCAGGTGTGGGGCAGTTGGAGAGCATGTGGTGGGGGGTTGTGAGAGGGTGGCGTGGGGCGAAATGGGGGCGATGTGGGGAAGGCGTGGAAGTGATCGGTGTGAAGCGATGGTAGGTGGGCGACAGAGAGCAATGAAAGGAGGCTGGGCGGCGCGCAGGAGGTAGTGGTGCCGGGACTGGGTTGATTGATTTTTTCGTGTTTCCGGGCGCGCCAACTGCTTCGGTCATTAGTCCCGTTAGTGTCGTGCATGTTTTTTCTCGGGAGATGGCGGTGATCTTCCCCCGCTGGATGGCGAGATCCGGCGCCGACCTACCGTCGGCTAGTGAGGTTTCCCCCTAACCAGGACTCTCCCACCTGGGGGGCACCGTCCCAGCCGGGACAAGCTGTAAGCTCCCGATCGGTCTCCCGGAATATGTGGTAGTGTAGTGCATGTTAGTGTAAGTGTGTGTGTAAGGGGAGAGGATAGGACAAGGAAGAGGAAGGAAAGATCGCGCGCGGTCTGTGGCCCGTTTGGTAGGGTACTGCTCCGGCATTCACCTGGTGTTGATCGGAGAAACCACGGAAAACTACCGATCAGAGCAGCCGGGCGCTAGAATTCTCCTCCAGGTAGCGACTGAATTCGACCTAGCAGGAAAGCTAGTGTCGAAAATCCTGCCGCCGTCAGGACACGAACCTAGGACCTCCCGGCCAGTGGCGCTGCAGTGGCATCAGTTGATGCACTGAGCTGAGATTCTTTTGTTACATGAACATTAAAAAGGCACTTTGGCAACCAGACACACGACTACAGATACAACGAAGAAGTACTTCACCGTGGGAATGGAGTAAAAGAGAAGGGCAGTCTACTAGATGGGGAAATATCAAAGAAATGTCTGGATCGCATTCCAGAACGCAAACCGGCTTCTGTAAAGGCTAGAAAGTATGAATGGTTTGAAATGGCTTAGCTGCAAAAAGTGCATGGGCGGCAGGTGAGTTAAAAACAGACTAAGTGGGTGTGGTAATGTGAGGACACGGATACATTAAACCATGCTTAAAGAAGAAGGATTACAAATGACTGACCGGTAATTAACTACCAAGTCATCCTCAACGGCAGTGGGAAGTTTTCAATATGAACTTTTAAATGACCTTGAGTATTGATTCTTAACATGGCGTCTGATTACTTTTGAAACAGAAGTAGAGAAGTGAACAATTTGAAAATATATACGATTACTCCTACGATTACGATTTCTCTTGTTCCATTGAAAAACACCGCGACTAAATTTTCAGTATTGATTTTTAAAAAGTAACTCCAGAAGTTTTAACAAATTTTACTCATTGAAAAATTGAATTATCGATGAAAAGCAAATTATAGTAATGTACGAATTGTAGGATCATTCCTTTTCTTCGAGGTCGGTTTACGCGGAAGTAAAGATGTTCTAGTTCTTTATTCTCTGCCAAGTCACACTGATGGAATGACTGATATCTTCGTTATCTACCATTGTTTACCTGTTTAAAATGTCTAAAAACGTGTGCGCTGGATTAAGAGACTTTAATGAACTATTTAAAAAACGTACACGCATCTGTTAGAGACATTTATTCAAAGATTACCAAAAACGTCGCACCTGATTAAGAGAGATTTTCCAGGGTTTTATCTCAAATGTATTCTGCCCTCGTCGCCTCCCGTCCGGAAACGAGTTGCGGTCGACGCCTCTGACAAGACGGGTCGGCCCACCCGATTAGGTGTCGCGTTGGACCAGCAGGGAAATTTCCCGGGCCATTTAGAACGGTCTTCTGCGCATGGAAGCCATTCAGAAGACGCCCGACGCTCCAGTCGCTACGGTCGCAAAATCGACCACCGAAAGATAAACGTTTTCAAAGTGATTTCGTTTTGACTGCACGCTGTTTCCACTTTCACGGTACAGGAGGTTAGATTATTACCATTATTTGTATTCATCGGAGTTCCAAGCGATTATACGGTCAGAATCAGGCGTAGTACTACAATAAAGGCCGAGTTTTAAAGAAATTTCAAGAATGTAAATAGGAAATTTTGTTTCTTATTTTAGGCTGAGATTGAATTGCAAATACAAATAATCGATAAAACTTGATTCACAATTTAATAGTTATCATTCGTTTAAAAGTAGTATTGCAGTCATTGAAATAAAGTCAATATTTCAGATATCTCACCACTATCTTGGTTGCAATAGTGGCAGCAATAATAATTGATTGATTAGAGATTCGATGCGCATCAACTGCTAAGCTCATTAGTCCCGTACGTTTGGCGAGATCCGGCGCCCACCTACCTGTCGGCTTGCAGGGTTTTCTCTCAACCAGGTATGAATGCATGAATGCCTTATTTTACGTGGCGGGACTCAGGCCATGAGGGCTGCTCTTCCGTCTGACCACGCAAATTTTGCTACGCTCCTTTCACCTAGTAGGGGAGAAAGAAGGTATTAATTGGGCGACGAAACAAGCAATTTGAATTTAGCTCAGAGGCATCATTTAGGCTTGAGGATTTTTTACATGCAGTAAATCTACAAACATGGGACAGCCGGCTTTACTTCCCCTCCGAAGGACGGCGTACGAAGGATTTTTTTAAATCCACGGCATCGATCGGGTTTGAACCCGAAAACTTGGCTATAACAGCCCGAGACGCTAACCGTTACATCATTGCCCGTTACCGTTACAATACCGCCGCGCCGGTATCTCCCGTCAGGACGGACTGCCCTCACCGGGACAACTCTAAACTCCGACTGGTATCTCGACATATGTGCTAGTATAATGCAAATGTAAGTGGGTGTAAGCAAGATGACGAGGTGAGGATAGGACAAGGAAGACGAAGGAAAGATCGCGCGAGGTCCGTGGCTCGTTTTTTAGGATACTGTTCCAGTATTGGTATGATGTTGTTCACAGCAACCACGGAAAACTTGCGAACAGCCGGCCGCTAGAAATCTCCAGATCGAGGCTGAATTCGACCTAGCTATGTAGTTGTCAAAAATTCGCCCACAGTCGGAACTCGAACCCCAGAACCTTCCAGTCAGAGGCATAGAAGTGACATCAATTGATACCTTGAGCCAACTAGGCTAGCAATAGCAATAATAATAATAATAATAATAATAATAATAATAATAATAATAATAATAATAATAACAGGAGCAACAACAAAAATGGTCGTAGAACTATATCTGTGAGATTTCGAAATCCAGACAGATCATCAGTAGGATCGTAATATGTTGAATACTATCGTACATCAGTAAGTCAGAAGGGCCAACCAGATGATTCTAGAATCAACCAGACCAGATAAAAGAAAATAACGAAATAACACGATTTCAATATCGCACTGCTGGGCACAGCGCAATCCCGGCAAAATGTAATGAGATTCCTAGATCCTTGATTAGAACTCGCAGTCAGAAATGTAACTTCTACACGAATAATTCGTATAGGAAAATTTTATTCATTTTTGATAACTGAACGAAGAGAGAGGAGGAGAGCGCGCAGAGGGAGGGGAAGTGAGGGAACACTTTTTCTCTCATTTCCATCTATTCACTTTGCATTCGTAATTCCACCAATGCAATTTAAATCGTCCTTGTACATTCGCTTCATCAACACGCGACCCGAGTCGCTTGTAGCTCAGACTGGGAGAAATTACTATTCTCTGGCTCCACTAACGGTAGTCAACCGGTACGCAGCGCATCGTCAGTATCCGAAACGAAAAAAAAAAAAAATGAATTCTGGGTACATGGCGCCTCGGCTGCGGGGCGGCGAGCTGCTGAGACAATCTGAAGGCGAACAAGGACGCAGCGGTCCTCGCGGTGGGTGTCGATTGCCCATTTGCCTAATTGGAACCGCATCCATAATTGATTTGTTATGGAACAGAATTATTCAACGCTCGGTCGCTCAGGGCGTTGTACCTGCCGCGAGAGTAAGACGATAGGAAGCAACACCCAATCCTGGTTTTACGCTCTAATTCGTTTCCAAAAGACTCCGGAATCTTTCGTTATCTTGAAATGTCCAAACGGATTATCTTTATCACCAGTTTGGTAACAATTATTTTTCTAAAAACCTTATATTCAGTAACTTACGAACGTTTAAAGTATCTTAACGACAATCTTAAATATCTTTTCTACTTTTCTTTTTCTCCCTAATTTTTGTTTTTAAATATTCTAATACTTTTTTAACACTATATGGAATTAATGTGACAGATACTTATGATTTTATACCATGTTTCAAAAAATCAAACAGTTAAATTGTTGGTAAATATAACTGGCTTCGGATATTTACGTACAGGTAATGGAGACCGTGATTTTTTACTCATATGAAATATAAATACTCGTGTATTCGGGTGATTACTGCAAATAATTTTTTTTATATAAATCTATGTAAATGTATTTGAAATACAATTTTATTTCTTCCTTAATGCACTTATATGCATAGAAGTTTTATCACTGTAACATTGGATAAGCGTGAGCAAGAACACAACGGCTGAGTCAAACCAATAAAGTTTTTTGATGACTAAATTCACAATAATAATGTAGAAACATTCTTGTGATGATGGAGACGATCTCGCAGCTTAAGTTTAAACAAATATTTTTAACTGAAAGATGATATTTCAGAAGATAAAAAGTCGGGCGAATGTAAGTTTAATTAAAATTTGTATAAATTTATAACGTTTATGGTAATCTGAAATATAAGGCCATTGTAGATTATAGTTTAGTTGTTCAATGAAAAGTTCCTGGTAGTACAGGATCATTCCTTGGAGAAATACAAAGCTAGTGTTCTTGATTAAGGGTAGTTAAAATTGTTGAGATTTTTTAAAAATGTTGTAAAAGGTGAGTATGTGGAGAGAGCTGGTCTATAGAATAAAGAGCAGTCTTGGTCGCTAATAACTAGATGTTGATGCGACCCAAATAATAAAAAAATCCATTGAGAAAATTAAGTAAGAGAGAAATGAAAAAGAGAAGAAAGAGGTTAGATAATGAGAGAGAAGTCAAATTTGGCAAGTGAAGGAAAGAAGAACGTATATTAAACGCATGAACGTGCGTCTCATAAGGGACCATAGCATTTTCGATTCTCCTTCCAGTAATCAAGAACTACTGCAAAATGGATCACACGTGATTGTGAATTTAAATATCATTTCGCAGGAAGATGTAACCACGTGTGGAACCTGCACTCTCTACTGACGTCACAGAGGACGAAGATGGCTACACTGAATGACACAACAAAACATCGTTTTCCTAACGTTTTGACAGGCATCAAGAGCACAAACAATATTACTTTTACTTTCCAAATAAGGACACGAAAACCACTTGCATATAAACGCCAAAAGGAAACACGCGTTAAAGTAACATGGCTCTGTAACGCTTATGGTGTGCCTCTATTCAGAGTGTATTCATTTTCAGAGTGTATTTAAAGTCAAGGCGATTTAAAGGCGGGAAAATGTTTTTTATTATTTTAACTGTAGCCCAGCAGTCGAAAAATTCTGAAAAAAAATAACAACTATTTGTGTTTTGAGAGGAATGTTTGAGTGTGTTTTCCAGCCCGTTCTAGGGTTCTAAAAAACCGTAACGAATATTTTTTCTTTTTTTTTCAAAAATATTTTTTCAGTCTTTGAATTTGGCACTGAAAAATATCAAAAAATGTTTTTGGTAGAAATTATTTTCTTATTTTCATACTTTTCAATCAGATAAAATAGTGTTTGGTTGACGAAAAAATTAAAAGAAAACAAAAACACGTTTTGGGTTGTACAGAGGTGGTTGGGGGAACCGGAGCTAAGAAACATTTCAAATATCTTATTTTTATGTTAGAATTATAGTGTAACTACTAGTAGGTCATTGGTTTCAGGGAACTTTGTACCATCTTATCCGGGGGGAACCCTTTTGCATTGTGATATATTGTTCTAAAAACAGACATTCCCGTTAAAGTAAGTTTACACAGAAATCGTGATTAAATAGGTTTGGGCAGGCATGATTGTTTTCACTACTACTAACGTCAGCGCAGACGGCAGTTCTCTACCTTGGTGGCTACAGATGAAGCGATGGAGTCTAGCACATACGGTGACAATGTGATGACGTTGGGTGGGGGTGGGGGGAGGTGTTGAAGTGGGAAGCCTAGTAGCGGAGGGATGGCAACGTATTCGAGTGGTGGCTACGAGGCCGTGGAGTGGAGGCAAGGTGACAGTAAGGTGCCGTGTATGTACGTGTGTGGAGGGAGGAGGGCTGGCAGCGGCGGTCGCCACGTGAGGTGGTCCGGCAGACACGCGCTGGCAGTGTTCCAGAGGTGGTCTGGGCGGGGGGAAAAAGGTGAGCGGAGTTAACAGGCTGGAAATGAGCGTGGTAGAGGTGAGACGGGTAAGGATATGTGGAGTAAGGCGTGTGGAGTAAGGCGTGTGGAGTAAGGCTGTAGATGGAGTAAGGAGTGTGGAGTAAGGATGGTGGAGTAAGGATGTGTGGAGTAAGGATGTGGAGTAAGGAGTGTGGAGTAAGGATGTGTGGAGTAAGGATGTGTGGAGTAAGGATGTGTGGAGTAAGGATGTGTGGAGTAAGGATGTGTGGAGTAAGGATGTGTGGAGTAAGGATGTGTGGAGTAAGGATGTGTGGAGTAAGGATGTGTGGAGTAAGAGTCGAATAAGGATGATCGAGTAAAAGTGAGGTGGAGCAGGATGAGCCTGTGTCGTGTGTGGCGAGGCAAAGGACGGGTTGAAGGGGCGTGGCAGTGATGTTTGGGGTGGGGTACGTAGAAGGCAGATGGGTGAAAGGGTGGTAGGAAAGATTGGGGAGCGGCAGGGCGGGGATTGGAGGGGCATGGAGAGGCGGGGAAAGGCAATGCGTGGCGTGGCGTGGCGTGGAGGTGCGAGGCGCGGCGTGGCCGTGGCGTCGCGCCTTGGGCCGGTGCGGGACGGCGCGGCCGTAATTCGAGCTGTCAGTCGCGACGGCGGCGGCGGCGGCGCCCGCGCCCAGCCCTCCGACGGTAATGGGATATTCAAATACGCCCGCGCGCCCTGCGAGGCGTCGCGCCGCCTGCCTCCGCCTCCGCCGCTACACAGGGCGACGCCGCAGTGAGGCTCATTTGAGCCTCGTTCCGCCACCGCCGCCTCCACCGCCGCCTCCGCCATCGCCACCACCGTCACCACCACCTCCGCCGCCACAGTCGCCTACGCCTCCACCACCCCCTCCGCCACCCCCTCCGCCACCCCCGGCCACTCCGCCACCGCTGTCTCCGCCACCATCGGCTCACCTCATGGTATGATAAAAAGCAGGACCCAGTTTACAGAAAATATATTTTAGCAATTACTAAATATGCGAAATGTTTCCAAAAGCTCAAATAATTAGTCATTCGGTGTTTGTACAGTATATATCTGAGGGGTTTCAATCTGTGTTTATGCGAAATCACGTGCAAAGTGCGAAATGGGCCTGATTCTGCGATATAATTGATAAAGTGCATTTCTGTGGTTTCCTGCTAACAAGTGTTCGCTCTTTAACTCCGGATGCGACATTGACAACAACGCATCGATGTTTGAACACATTTAATTTGGGAGTGACCGTCTTTATTAATTTATAACTAAGATTGATTGATTGATTTTTTCGAGTTTCCGGGCGCGTCAACTACTTCGCTCATTAGTCCCGTTAGTGTAGTGCATGTTTTTTCTCGGGAGATGGCAGTGATCTTCCCCCGCTGGATGGCGAGATCCGGCACCGACCTACCGTCGGCTAGTGGAGTTTCCCCCTAACCAGGACTCTCCCACCAGCGGGACACCGCCCCAACCGGGACAAGCTCTAAGCTCCCGACCGGTCTCCCGGAATATGTGGTAGTGTAGGGCATGTTAGTGTAAGTGTGTGTGTAAGGGGAGAGGATAGGACAAGGAAGAGGAAGGGCTGATCGTGCGCGGCCCGTGGCCCGTTTGTTACGGTACTGCTCCGTCATTCGCCTGGTGTTGATCGGAGAAACCACGGAAAACTACCGATCAGAGCAACCGGCCGCTAGAATTCTCCTCCAGACAGCGACTGAATTCGACCTACCTGAAAAGCTATTGTCGAAAATCCTGCCGCCGTCAGGACTCGAACCAAGAACCTCCCGGTCAGATGCGCTGCAGTGACATCAGTTGATGCACAGCTACCGCTATCGGTTTATAACTAAGATATAACTGACAAACCAAGGTAAAAAATTATAAGAAAAATTAATAAAACTGGTCGAAAGCCTGAGCGCTCAGCTTCCTCAGTTCGCAGTACGGAGAAGGTCACGGGAAGAAGACGAAAGCCCTACACCTACGGCGCACGCGTTACTTCCAACGCTTTTTAGTCTTCTTACACTTTTATATTTCACAAATGGCGAAGTATTCAATTAATTTCCCTTATTTCCTGATTTTAAAACGAAAATTTAAAAAGCTTAGGGTCCTACCTTAATAATGATTTTCTCGACAAATGCTACCAATGCTAAATCTTAATTTTTATAATGCTATAAAATTGTTCAGCCTTTTTTATTTTTTTGATTTTTTAAAATATACTAAAAAAATTAAATTTAATTTTTTAAAAATTAAAGTCCTAAATTCTACCCTCACTAACCATAATGGTAGCAGGAAAATCACAGAACTGAAGATGATGGCACGCTTTGACGACATATTTAGATGGCATACATTGTAAATGAATGTGCTTTACAATGATAAATGTCATCCCTCATCGTACGCGAAATATTCTTAACCTTTCTTCAAAATTTGAGATATCTGGAGAGCTTATTTTTAAAAATCATTGTGTGTTACCTACAAAAATACGAAACGTGACATTTTGATTTTTATTGATCCTTTAATTTTTGATTTGATGCGTCCTAGTTCAATGTTTTTTGAAAATCGAAGAAAAAATATTTACAAATCTAATATTAGTTTTAAAAGATAATTCCAATGAGTTTGAGAGATAATCCCGCAATTTTCAATTTCAGTAATAATGTATTTTTAAGATCATATTTATTAAAACATTAAAATTTGTTGACTAATTACAGTATTCTTGGACAGCTTATTACTGTGCATCGCATTGATTGTCATTGTATATATTATTGCAAGAAATTAACAAATGTGGTCTCTATTGTAAAGCTTAGCTTCACACAAAGAGTAGTTGATATTCTAATTGGAAGGGATATTTTTCAGTTGGCACGCACAAGGCAGGATTCATGATTGATTCCTTGTTTAATACGGTGAAGTAAAGTAAACCTAACACATTCTATGAATAAATAATACGATGGGTGAGTCTTTTGGCTGAAAAGATACAACGTATTCTCAAAATCTTATTGATTAAAGCACTAAATTAGTATGGGTTTAAAGATAAATATCTTTGGTTCTAATGAACAAAAATACAAATTACAGCTTACGTATGTGCGATATTGAAGCATATAGCCAAACAATTATTAAAATGACAAAAGTATAAGTGTTTGAGAAGGGAATCTACAGAAGAATGCTAAAAATATTCTGTATTAAATGAAATGAAATGAAATGAAAATGTGCTACACGTAATTGACAGAGGCATACTGTGTCAGTGTCACTGTTACTAAAACAGTGCTAAGAATAAGAGAATACTTTGGCCACATGATCCATGGGGATAGTGCTAACTTGTTTAGAAAATCATGGAAGGAAAAATAGAAGGGAAGAAAGATGAAGTACGAACATTATGGTGCAAGTATATTAGTAGATTAACGAGTACAAGTGATGATGAGTTCAGACTTCACATTACAGAAAAAATTCACAAAGTGCTACAAGAGATCTATTTTTTAATTGAGGGACGAATCCAAAAGAAGGAAATGGAATATCCCAAATACCTCCGAGAATCTAATGATTAACCCCTGGTTAGCCATCCTCTGGCACATGCCCAAATCGTGGCTCATTGATGGATTCGGACTAGTAGCGCATTGCAACCAATGATCCTTGCGAGCAAGGGAACAAGTTCCAAACCATAATTAAACTGTAATGATCATTTATCGAAGAAGTCGCAAATATGTATTAATGGTGTCCAAAATTGTGGCGGTTAAATTAAACACTTTTACACCATTAAGTAAAATTTTGAAATGTTTGTATTCATTATAGACAGCTAGTAAGGAATACATATAATAATTAAAGATTGTAATTGGTTGTCTTGTTTTAGTTCAATTGTTTTGTTATGTCATTATTTTTACAGCTTGACGATGACAATAAATTAATATTGTCCAAACTTTGATTTTTGAAGACTTAAATAAAAACAAATAATGTGAAAATTTCTTATTATGATTTTGTAAATTAAGACAACTAAGAAAGATATAGTATATTTATTATATAAAGTTACAAATTTATTTGATTTGGTTTGGTTTTGTTTCTTTTTCGTCAAAAAATAGAAAAACTCCATGTGAAATGTGTGTGTGTGTGGGGGGGGAATTTTCGCACGTTTTTTTACGCTCCACAGCCTCTTTCTCATTACTTTACTATACATAGTTGAATGAAAAATAAAAATACCTTCAAAGCAAGGAAACCAAACTTTGAAATTGGCTCTCCTTCTCGCTCCAAAGCCCTCAATCCCTTCACACCTAACTACTGCGCAGCCTCCTGTAAACGATACCACCGGCAATGGAAGCACAATCAACAAAAGTGATTGTATTCTTCATCAAGAGATCCTTGTTGAAGATCGGTGTTCCAATAAACGGAATGTATGTACATGAATTAATTTATTCAGTGGTGGCAACAAATCTTGTAATAGTTTAGATAAGAATGAGTATCGAGGTATAATCAAACAACAAAAATATGTGTACATTTTAGTAAAATATTAAATATATACAAAACCAAAAATATTCGGAACATTTATCTCATTTTTACCCCATTCAACCTACTCATTTATTCCATCATTTTCAGGGTAACTGACAAAAATATGAATATAAATTTTAAAGACAGGAACAGTTATAATTGTTCAAAAATTATTATGAGCAATATACATTTATATTATTTTCTTTTTAAAATTTGTTTGATTTAAAATTGTTATTAACTATTAAGTTCTTTAAAATATCTATTCAAAATTTTCTTTGGTTTCTGTGAAAAAGCTCACTGATGTTGAGATAAATTGCCCCGAAAAGTAGTTTTGTTTCTTGTTTACTTTTTTAAAACCTTTTTTCCCAGAATATTTCGTTTTTTGATTTTTTAAGTCTCGTCACGTCGCAGTCACTCAATGCCTTTTTTCCCTTCGGCAGGGGTCCGACGCCGTTAGATCCTGGGATTCCTAGTCGGTCGAGTTCCTAGTCGGTTAGATCCTGGGGGACTTCACCGAGCGTAGTAAACAAATTGGGCTAACCACTCTGCCATTTGATAATCATTCTATACACAATTTAAATAATGTAATACTTGAGTAATTTAGTTATCTTATGCCATAAACGCATCTTTCTTAAAAGGTGTCTCTATTCAATGGGGTGAGTTTAATTAAAAGACATTATTAAATATTTCACTAACTAACTTCTCAGAATCACTGTCTGTTGGGAAATAATCAAACAATCGAATGAAATACAGAGATATTTACAGCATTTCAAACACACTCTTCCATTAGTATGAGATATATTAGGGTGTGTTGGGCATGTTTAAATAAAAAACAAAATAGATTATTGGGAATTGTAAGAAGGATACATTCCTTTGATTTTTTAATTCAATTATAAAACATACGAGAATAACATATTGCAGATTTTTCTCCCGACTCATTTACGGTTAGTTTTCTAAGAGAACAAGGCGTTAATAATGAAGTTTGTATGCTTCCCAGTATACTCACAAGTATAAAAATACCTTTATCTAAATGTACATCACTGAAATTACAACAGTTATCTAACACACATCTCATGCCAATTTTGTAATAAATAATGCAATTAAACAATTACAACGCAACATTTTAAAGAACAAGAAACCTGATACTTGCATTCATTTTGTAAGAACACCCGAGAAATTATGCAGAGGCTAACGAGGTGTGGAAATCAAATCTCGGATCTGAAGCAGGCTCATTATGCAGCGTCTGGCGGCGGACATGCGTATGAGTCGAAAATGAACCCGGACTTGGCGCAGCGACCGGGTCGTTCATGGAAATCAACGTCGGAGCTAACAAGGAACTGCTCTGCAAAAACCCCGGCGTCAGTCTGTGTTGGCGTGTTGACTACTTCCTACACGCGCTTCATTTGCGGGTGCAAATATACAGCTGAAATGTTACTGAGCAAAGTCGGAGTCTGTCCATGTTAAATAAATTGTGTTAGGTGGCAAATGTCTGCATAATTACACGTGAAATTAGTCAATTTATACGTCGTAATGAGGCTAATGGTTTTTACCACGAGCTTTGTGAGTTTCCTTCCCTTCTCATAACTTTCGATCCGATCAACCGATTTTGGTGATCGATAAAACCAACTATCCATTTCAGAGTTTGGGTTTTCAACCGGACTTGGTCCAGCGACAAGGTTATTTACGGCCTGAATAAGGAACTGTTCTGAAGAGTTGCTCTGGAAAAACCTCGGTGTCTGCGAATTCTTGGACGTTCAGACTCTCGACCATAGGCTCGCCGTTTGCGGTGCAAATTCACAGTTGAAATGTTACATAACTGAGCCACAGACGTATCTTTTCAGATTAAAAAATGCTTTTGGTTGTAATTTTCTGCTCGATTGTGTTCTTCATGTTTTGAAAATAAGCGTTTTTAGCTGAAAGTACAAAGGAAAAAGTTCCTTTTTCACTCTGCTCTTAGCGATCACCTTCTCAACATCATAATATTCGACGTGTTCAATGAATTCTGGTGGTCGAAGAACCGAAGAACGAAATGAGGGAGCAGCTCTGTAAAAACCTATACGTGTGCCAGAGCGTTGACTTTTGACTGTTCCGAAACACTCACCATTTGCAGGTAAAAATATACAGCTAAAATGTTACAGAACGGTTGACGACAGGTGTCTGTTCAGATTAAGTTTATGATGGCACATGTATAAAGATTTGTGTTTATCAATGTTGGATATTAATATCAATTTTTATTTTAGGTTGACTGCGTAAAATTGCGTTGGTTATTAGCAAAGGCACAGACTTTTGACATTAAAAAATGAAACTTTGTGTTAGACGACATCTCAGTTTGTATACGCTTGTATTTTTGACCCTAAATTACTTCATCAAACTTCCTATAATGGACCTGAATGATATTCCGAAGGACAACTCTATAAATAGAACACCTCTCTATGGAACCGAATGTTTACATGATAGAGACGAATTATCATAATTTTCGAGGATGGTTGTAACGGAAGTGATGGACTCAGGAGATGGAGAAATAAAAATAACAAGTTATTAACTGGCAATATTTCATTACAAACGAATTGGAAATAAACTATGAATTATCTCATTTATATCTTTCTACATTTTAAAAAGTCACAAACAAGGAATGGGAAATAAAATACAAATCATACTGAAATCTAAGTCTACAAACACTCATGCAAAAAAAAACGATGAATTGTCAATAAGCTTGAGCCAAAAGAAGACCTTGAAAATATTGAAGCCAATGAGAGAATTCACAGACGAAAAAAACTCAGTCGACCGCACACAGCTGCAGCTGGATCACGCGCGCATATTTACACATTTTTGTTGTATCTAAAAGTTTATTTATGCTATTGGATTCTGTTGATTTTATTCATTTACAGCGAAGGAGCCTCTGAAGAAAACTTTAATTTGAAGTGGTCTTATAAGATATTAAAATTGCTACCGAAAAAATTAAACTACTGAACCCAAAAGTATCATACCCACAATGGAAGAGTGAATGGTAAAACATTCTGTCGTGACATTCACACACCGAGCCATTATTCCAGTTCCTCTGCCCATCACACTTCTATCTGTACTGTCGCGCTTCCGCCACAGGTGAGGTGCTTTACTGAAAGCTGAGGCGCCCGGGCGTATTGGAGGATCTGGAGGAAAAGAGCAAGGAAGAGGTGAGGATTAAGGAAGCGAGGGAGGGAGCACAGAAGTGAGACCCTGGGGGCTCCCAGTAGCTGTTCCGCCGCCGCCGTGCAGGCAAGGGGCATTATAGCCTACGCGAGCCTTCGACACGGGGTAATTATTTTAATGACCCCATTAAGTTACTTTTTATCCTCGCGTCTCTCTCCATCTGGAGAGTTTTTTTGTTATCTATTGGCACTTTGATTGCCGACTAGGACCCAACAAATTTGCTACAGTAGTTACAAATTTTCATCGCTGCCGATCGAGCTTGAAAGCCAATCTCGGTAATTTCTGAATAGGCGATATAATTGTTATGAAGGGTTATCACGTGAACTATAAACATCGCTGGTCATTACCGGTCCCTAGACGGGACGAGGATAAAAAGGGGTAAGCGGCATCGGGGAGTGGGGGCGAGGGGTGGAGAGAGGCCAGGGAGAGGGGAGAGGGACTTTTCGGGGTTGAGACCGCCTAAAGGCTTTCGACAAGCTCCAGCCGGTTCCGGCAATCGGAGCGAAGCAGCCTGCGGCTTGGAAAGAATTTGGCGCAACTAGTGATTTATTGGTTTACACGTTCACTAACTCGAGAGTTGGGTAAGGAGTAGGAGAAACAATGTTGAAATGCGAGGAAGCAAACACATAATTTTGGAATTCAAAAGGAAATTTCAATGTGGTGGATATTGCATAGAAAAATTTGGTGTTTAGTTATCTTAAAGACAAGATCTCTCACTTTAGACAACTTTTAGAAATACGAAATTCAGTCGCTAGTAGGTTTTTTGTGCACTCGTTGAAAATACTGGTTATACATAATTGGTTTGCTGTGTCATGGAATCAAAAAAAAAGTTATTTTAGGCCTATTTTTGATGAAATTCTTTCGTGTACGACACACGACAGTTTGAAATGTCTAAATTATTTCCCGCCAAATTCGGTTTATCATTTTTTTAAAATTTCATTTCATCATATTATTCATTTAATATTTTATTGACAAAGGATAATCGTATTTAATTTGGGAATATTTTCAGGAGATATTTTTTCTTTCTTAGTTTGCATAGGAATAATGTGAATTCGTCAAGAAAAGGTTGTGATATGGTGTCTCAGTGCAGTGTGATGGTAGTTGAAGTAGTGTGATAGTGGTGGTAGTTGATTGTGGGTGGGGACAATTATTGTGCAAGAAAGTGATTCATGTGATTCATGTAAGCCACTCTTCGTTAATCTAGGAATTTTACCATTACCTTGTCTGTTTATTTACGAATCAGTGGTTTTTGTCAAAAACGACTTGTTTAGGGGCGGGAATATATTTTCAGAAAATGCTGATGTCTATTACTATAACACTCGACGTAGAAATCATATTCATCAGGTGACAGTATCAACAGCTCATTACAAAACATTTACGTACAATACATGTGCATTATTTTACAACACTTTGCCAGATGACATTAAACGATTCAATTTGATAGAAACGTTTAAATCCCAAGTGAAATCGTTTCTGCTGCATAACTGTTTCTATACAATTAGAGACTATACTGAGCATCACAAGGAAAGTAACATTAATTTTAATAGTGATATTTAATGTATTATTTACCATTGGAGTGTATAATTCTAAACAATATGTAACAAGTATTGTATCGCAGCTTCTGGGTCAATGACCCCCATCTCGATTAGGTTTTTCGTTGTTTCCCTGATCCATTGAGCAAATGCTGATATGGCCCCTTGTGTTGCTTCTGGACATGAATGTACCTTCACTTTCTGTCACTTTCTGTGCACGTCTTCTAGAATTCAGTGGGAAATACAATTATTCAAGTTATTTTTTCCATGTTGTCGCGGCAGGAAGTATTATTCCGAAGGACAATATGGATAAGAACCCAAAATTTATTGCTTATTTATCCTTGAAAATACATTTTATTACATGGGATTTTTTTTTCAAAATTCAAGTAGTATATGACTTAGTGTAGGGATCACAGAATTTTGAAAATGTGCACACAATTCACTTTTCCCCATAGCACGTCATACGCAGTTTTAACTGTTTTTTGACGTAAAATAAATAAATAAAAAAAGGTTAAGGTAATGATGGTAATGACAGTGGCTTGATATTGGGGTGGGTGAAAGTCGTGGGATTGCAGTTGGAGCTTATAATAATGGCGAGCGGTGATAATGGTGTAATGGAGGCGATACTATGTTAGTGGCAGGAGTGTTGTGTATGAGATAGTTGGGAGATTGTGAGTGATGGCAAGGGATGGGTTGAAGTGGTGATAATGTGATGGTAATTGTGGTGTTTGGGTTATGGAGATGGTGAATTAATGGTTGTGATAGGCGTGGTGGTATTTAGGTGTGAGGCGTTAGTGAGATAGAGGTGATGATGATTGTAGTTACGGTCACAGTGGCGTTTGAGATGTAGTGATGGTGATGTGAAAGTACTGGTAATGATTTATAGGCAGTGCTAGAAGTGGTAATGGTTGTAGAGATATTGGTGATGAGCCGTGATGTTTAGGTAAGAGACAACGGTGGGATGGTTGTGGTAATGGTGGTAGTGGTGTTAGAGTTGTAGTGGAGGTAGTAATGGTGATCTCATGGTAGTGGTGAGATTCTAGTGGTGGTGGAGGTGCGATGGTGGTAGTGGTGTTTGAGTTGTAGTGGTGTTGGCTGTAGTGGCGCTGGTGGCGGTGGCGGCGGTGGCGGTGGCGGCGGCGGTGGTGGTTGTGGTTGTGGTTGTAGTTGTGGCGGTGGTGGTGGTGGCGGCGGTGGTGGTTGTGGTTGTGGTTGTGGTTGTGGTGGTGGTGGCGGTGGTTGTGGTTGTGGTGGTGGTGGTTGTGGCGGTTTGGTGGTGGTGGTGGTGGTGGTTGTGGTGGTTTGGTGGTGGTGGTGGTGGCTGTGGCGGCGGCGGCGGCGGTGGCGGGCGGTGGTGGCGGCGGCGGTGGTGGCGGCGGGCGGCGGTGTGGGGGGTTGTGGTTGTGGTTGTGGTGGTGGTGGTGGTGGTGGTGGTGGTGGTGGTGGTGGTGGTGGTGGTGGTGGTGGCGGCGGCGGCTGCGGTGGCGGTGGTGGTGATGTGTTATGGGTGTGCGTGCTGTGGGGCCAACGTCGCGGCGAGGCGTCGACAGCAGTGGCCATGTGGCGCCTGAAGCGATGCCGCCGATAAGTGGCGGCGTCAGCTGTTGGGCCCCGCGTGCGGCTGAGGGCCGATAACACAGCACGTCCACGCCCCTTCATTTTCCACATTCTCACGCCTTGCCATATTTCTTATTTTGTATGTGCTTATGATCTGGATAAGTGCATATGTGTGCGGAAGTGTGCACGCGTGTGTATGCTTGCATGTGTGTGCATATGGGCATACAGGTGTGTGAATTTGTGTTTTTTTAGCATTCCCCTCTGTTTGATGTGATATCCCATTCTTGTATTTTCTTACCAATTATCTTATATTTATCATTATCTAAATTTTATTCCACTGTGTTTCTCTTAATATTCACATTTCTCCTTATTTAAAGTAGTTTATCTCGCCATCCTCGTTTTCTGTGCAGTCTCTTCGTTGTACTATCCTGTAATTTCTAAATATCCTTTTCTGTGGGTAGTTTACTACATTATACCCGCGTTCTTCCTGCTGTATTGGATTTTGCCAATTTTCTCTGCTTCTGCAATTAATTTTTAGAAATAATTACTTTTTCACTTTAGTCTACTATTTCTCCGTTTTCTTTGTCCTTGCGTTATTTATTAATCCGAAACGATATACATGTTGTTTATTTACGATAAGGTATATTGCAACAAATAATATATACGTATCTTAGCAATAAGATATTCATTCGTAATCATACAAACGCTTAAAACATTTCTTCTTTCTTTCTGTTTTCCACCCTACTTTTTCTTCCTTGCGTATATTTATTTCTTTCCTCGCATTCTTCTCATTTACTCTGTGCTTGCCAATGTCCTCCTCTTCGAAGGTTTCTTCTTCTCCATTCACAACACCCCTTTCTTACTTCTTTTCCTCCTGCACTTTCTTTCCATTCCATCTTCCATTTTGTGTTCCTCGTTCCACGTTGTCCTCTCGCATCAGCCCCCGCAGCCTCCCAACACATGTGTGGCTCCGCTCCGTCTTTCCGCTGGAAGCTCTGGCCCAATTACTGCTCCGACTGCTGTTCATCGTTATTAGAAGCGGGTACTTTGCGCAAGGCAGCCGTCGTAAGCATCATATCCAGTTCCTGTAATCTGCTATTTGATTTTAGTATCTGGTCTAAACTACGGCATTATTACATTTTACTCGTAACGGACAAGTTTTTGGAATATCACGCGCAATTATCGCACTCGTTGATAACCAGATATAGATCAAAATTCTAATTATGCGAGAAAAATGCTCAATCGATAAATGAATATTTTTCTCCTATACAAATATGGGTGCAACTCGTAATAAAAAGTTCATTTTTTTAGAGAAGACGTGGGAAGAATGAAACTCGAGGAAAGAGAAAGACTGCGAAGATCTAATACACAATCGCTTAATCTCTCCATCATGCCTGGAATGAGAACAGACTGGGAGAAAATTAAGCTCTAAATTAACCGCCAATTTAACCTTCGCGAAAAAAGGGCAGTACTTCGAAAAGTGGCACTAATACTCCACGTGGTGCACTCCAGCGCTATCATTTCCTCGCCTTCCAAAAAGGAAATACGAGATCCACCCCACTATTATCACGCGAAAATCGTCCGGTATTTCCTGATCGTGGATCCCTGACCTTCAGTGAAGCGCCCCACATTTCGGAGGTTGCTTTCTCTATCCTCTTGCACCTCTATTTTCATAATTAATTTTCCTTGTTCGTTGCTGCATCTGGTTTAGAGCTGCAATATTTGATGAGAACAAAGTATCAAATAAGATATTGTAAATTATGTTTCATTTTAATAAAAAAGTAAGAACCCAAAATTTTTAAAAATGAATGCAAATGAACTTTATTTTCTAACTTATACTAGAGCCTACACAATGGAGATAAAAAATGTGCAAATTAGGCATCATTGTCAAAGATAAACATACTAATTAACAACATCTACAATATACACTGGTGCAGTATTATGAAGTACCAAAGAAGAAATATTATTGGAATGTGCTTAATTCGAAAGTTCTGTACTTCGATTTCCAATCTACACTTCCATGGCTCATGTGGTGGTCAAATTAATGTATGCCTGTGGCAGCGCTTATCAAATACATTTGTTTCAGTTCCTTCTCGCAAAACGTATCCCAATTGTGAGTATATATCCCGTTCAATTCTGACTATTCGTACAATTAAGCTACCCACACATTCTTGACCATTATTAAAGTGCTGTTAAAAGACAAGAAAATGAACCATTCATTGCAAATCTGGGTGATTTGCCGATTTCAGAAGTTCAAATTTAATACATAAAGTCAACGGCTTCGGTCATTAGTCCCGTTAGTGTAGTGCATGTTTTTCTCCGGGGGATGGCGGTGACCTTACCCTGGATGACGTGATCCGGCGCCCACCTACCGTCGGCTAGTGGGGTTTCCCCTAACCAGAACGCTCCCACCAGCAGGGCACCATCCTAGCCGGGACAAGCTCTAAGCTCCGACCGGTCTCCGGAATTTGTGGTAGTATAGTGCATGTTAGTGTAAGTGTGTGCAAGGAGAGGATAGGACAAGGAAGAGGAAGGACAGATCGCGCGCGGTCCGTGGCCCGTTTCGTAGGGTACTGCTCTGGTATTCGCGTGGTGTTGAGTCGGAGAAACCACGGAAACCTACTGATCACAGCAGCCGACCGCTAGAATTCTCCTCCTGACAGCGACTGAAGGGCCGTCAGGACTCGAACGTAGGACCTCCTGGTCAGAGGCGCTGCAGTGACATCTGTTGATGCACTGAGCTACCGCTCCCGGTTTCCTTCTTCTTCTTATCTCTACACTTATGATCCGTATTGGCTTGCAGTGCGCTCCTTCCATCACTTATTGGACGTGCCACTCGTCTTCCTTGAGGGACAGCGCCACGAATCTGACAATCCTTTAAGCCACTCTTGACGGAGGCTGGCACCATTCTCTTTGTTTTCACTCCAATTAACCTAATTATTTAATATTGTAGAGTTTTCTAAGTTGAAAAGAACTTACTCTATTCTTGAAACTCGCATTGGGAGGCCAGTTTTGCAGGTTACATTACAATCAACACAAGAGAAAGGAAAACGCATAAAAACAAAGAAAGAAGACACATGGAAGAAAAATATAAGTCTTGGAAATGCAATAATATCACACCAACATTATAAACCTTCGAATTGCCATTTTAAACATTAGATACAAACACCAAATACATTCTCGTCAATTAAATCCGTCATCCCGAGTCTGATTCGGAGCATTTGAAGTCCGAGGTCATTGGTACCCGTGCCCACTAAGAACACAATCGTAGTAGTAAACTTCATTTTTTAATAAAAAGGGATACTTTTTAAAAATGCCAGCGTACATAATTACTAATAACTATTGATGAAAAGAAAAATCTAGCAGAAAAATGTGCCAGATAAACTTAAGAACAAGAAAATAAATGTTTCTTGCAATAGCCCTTTTCCCTCCAGATTAGATTATAAGTTCCATTTTCTTGTAGGAAGATAACAATGTCTCTAGAGAAAGCATTTGTCCTTGACCAACTTTTATTGGGGGGGGGGAGACGATGCCCTGCCGGCTGTCTCTGACCTTATCGTCGCAGTGCACGAGAGCGGTAAAGTCAGTTCTGCAACTATCGCAGGTACGAGGTGGGTCACTGTGTAGAATCTGTGCGCGAAAGCGAGTGCCCGTCTCAAGACGTATAAAAATTATCTCATCGTACCCATTACTCCCAGACGAGGAATTCCAAGGTTTTATGGATTGATTTATGTTTCAGGGAATGCAAGCTGCTTTGATTAATTATTAGGCCCATTAGAATAATAAATGCTTTATCACGGGAGGTGGCGGGGTTCCACCCCACACTGGAGAGTAAAATTCGGCGCCGACCTACAATTCGGTTTGCGAGGATTTCCCTTTCGGATATCTCTCCCCATAGGGTCCTGCGTCAGCTTTATGTTGCCGACTGGTCGTCCGACTAGTGTGTTAGTGCAGGCCATGAAAGTCTATGGATGAAGGGAGAGGATAGTTTTAGGAAGAGGAGGAATAGATCGCGCGCTGTCTGTTACCTGTTTGTACGGGTATTTCTCCGGCGTTCGTTAGGTGTTGATCTAAGGAGCCATCTAAAACTACCGATCAGAGAAACCAGCCGCTAGAATTCCCCTCCAGAAAGCAGCTGGATTCGCCAAGCTATCTAGCTAGTGTCAAAAATCCGCCTCCGTCGAGACTCGGACCTATGGTCTGTCGAGACAGTGGCAACTTTAGACACAGTGGCAACGTTTGCTCCGAGGTAAGTTTCTCAAGGTTTTGCGGAGTTCTTGATCCTTGCGAGTTTAAAATTCGTGTTCTGCCGCTGTCTGCCTTGCACCGGGAATGAAACGATTATGAAAAACTTGGCGTCATACGTAAACTAAGGATGCCAGTATCGTGCTCCTTCCGGACAAATTTCGCTTCCCGACCAGAAATTCCTTTTCAGTTGTTCCCGAGTCATCAGTAATCCAACAGAAAACCATTTAATGAGGGAGATACAGTAGGGGATGTCAAAGCGATGCCCCACCATGGCTCTTCTCACTCACCCTGGATTTCAGTGCAAAACCGAGTCCTACCCTTTTGACCCGAGACGGGTTAGTTTCTGGCCACCCAGCAAGAAGAAGTAGGGGGCAAAGGTTGAAGCACTTCCCTGTAGTGTGCAAGGCTCGTTTTGGTTCGCAGAACGAACAGAGTCCCCAGTCTACCGACAAGATTCCAGTTTCAAGATGGCTTGCAAGTGAGCAGGCAGAGCCCGCTAATCTTCCAGGTTACCCGTTCTCTCCTTCGACAGCAGTCATATCATACCGGCACCGGTTTCTGCTCCTCTCACCGGTCGGTTATGTACAAGTTGCTTCCCCCTCCCCTGACCACTCACCGTGTGAGAATTGCATATTGGTGTATTGCGCTGGTTAATGAAATGTTCAGAAAATAACGGAACACACGAACCACACGAACACGAGAATGACACCTGAATTTGGAGAAAGAAAAATTACTGACATTTTATGTAAAAATAAACGAAGACGATCGATTATGTAAAATGTAATGGACTTCTAATTCCGCTACCCCAGCTCCTTTTCGATTGATTGATTGATTTTTTCGTGTTTCCGAGCGCGTCAACTGCTGCGGTCATTATTCCCGTTAGTGTAGTGCATGTTTTTCTCGGGATTGGCGGTGATCTTCCCGCCGGATGGCGAGATCCGGCGCCGACCTACCGTCGGCTAGTGGGGTTTCCCTAACCAGGACTCTCCCACCAGCGGGCACCGCCCGAGCCGGGACAAGCTCTAAGCTCTTGACCGGTCTCCCGGGATATGTGGTAGTGTAGTGCATGTTAGTGTAAGTGTGTGTGTAAGGGGGAGAGGATAGGACAAGGAAGTGGAAGGACAGATCGCGCGCGGTCCGTGGCCCATTTGGTAGGGTAGTGCTCTGGCCTTCGCTTGGTGTTGATCGGAGAAACCACGGAAAACTACCGATCAGAGCAGCCGGTCGCTAGAATTCTCCTCCAGACAGCGACTGATTTCGACTTAGCTGGAAAGCTAGTGTCGACAATCCTGCCGTCAGGACTCGAACCTAGGACCTCCCGGTCAGAGGCGCTGCAGCGTCATCAGTTGATGCACTGAGCTACCGCTACCGGTCCCCAGCTCCTGACGTCACAGGATTAGTAGCCCACATCCCAACCGGCTTGGGCTTAGACTTCCTCTTGGACCCACCGGTCGGTAATGAGCGCCTCCTGCATTACCGACCGCTTACTCCCCCCTCCTCCTGACCGATCGCCGTCCGAGAATTTCAATTTAACGCAATGCGCTGCTTAATGCAAACACATAGGAAGCGGGCCCCGCACCCTCATTTGGGCGGCCGGGTCGTGTTGGCGGCCGTAATCCAATAGAGCTGTAATGGCGCGGCGCGGGAAACAGAAGTCGTGACCGAGCGGAATTGAATACCATTTTAACAATTATTAATTTTTAAATCCGAAGCGGTCTCGCTTTACGTGTTTTTTTCCTGTCCTCTGCCCGTCTCCCCCCTCCTCTCTGTCCATCCGCTGTGCATTGCGCGGCGTAAAAACCGTAACCGTCTCGCTAAAGGCGGGCGCGCGGTGCTCCTCTTTCGGCTAATTGCCGCGAGAGGCGCTGTTGGTCGGCGTGTTTCACAGCAGAGCTGTAATTCGAAAATGTTTTTGGTTTGATTTGATCGTCTTGGGAAGGGCGATGCTTAAAGTCGGCAACACCTTCGAGATGTCTGTGTATTGTTGGGGGATGCACAAAGGATATTGGGTGTTTGACGGTTGAATGGGGACACATCAAATCTCTTTTTTGCAGCCTGGAGGATACTGAGGAGTTACTTGTTGGTCGCTTTTGTGATGGAGGCACGGTTGATGGGAATGATGCGGGGAAGAGACTGAAGAGAGCCGCCGTGAAGTGACAGCTAGAGACTGAGATGCGATTCGTATTGAAATGGAAAAAGCTGTTCTGTAAATAAAGCGAGCACGTACAAAAAGTAAAACGTACTGTATATATGTACCTAACAGTAATTTGAACGGACAATTTAATTTCTGCACTACCAACATTCGTTGATTCAGAT